>JAENPR010001980.1:0-85862 GCA_018135685.1 Themeda triandra | reverse complement strand
ATGCTCAATTAATTTTCACTTGAGATTTTTTTTTCGGTCTATGAATGCCGAGTACTGAGTAGCACATGTATATCAGATGCAATGCTCATTTAATTAGCGTGCCAGTGTGCCAGTAGGTAACAACATTACGTGTAGGTGACTTAGCGTATATATACGAGATTAGTAGATCACAACCTGCACACGAGAACAGTTGAGGGTGCACGCTGCCATGCACCAGATGCGAGCCCGTTCGGCCGCTCGGCCACTTGACCGGTACCCTCCGGCTCCGCGCTTCTTTGAATCCCGTGATTAGGGGACCCGACGAGATCTTTTCTCTGGTCATTAGGGAATCCGCGTGATTAATTTTTTGTTTGTCTAGATTATTTATTTATTAATTAATTCATATGGTATGAAAAATCAATGGTTGAGATTGATTTGAGATATTACCTCCTTAGAGGTAAAATGTATACCTTAGCATTGCCCTTTAGAGCATCTCCAACAACTCTTTAAAACTGACTTGCCAAATCTTGAGTTTTAGCAAGTTGCTAATTTGTTTGCAAGTGAAAAGACTTCTCTCCAACAACTTCTTAAAACTCACTCGCCAAAAGGAAGAAACCCGCTAAGCGAACGAAGAGCCCTGCTAAGCGAATGAAAAGCCCCGCTAAATGAACGAAGAGCCCCGTTAATTTCACTCGTCACAACAGGTCACCGTCGCTGGCTCCCCGCCCGGCCCCCCACGGACGCCACACGCCACAATCGGCAAAGAGCCCGACCCCGCCGGCGCGCACACCGCGGCCACTCCGTCGAAGAGCTCCACGGACGACAGCGACGACGAGAGGTTCACAACGGCAGCGACGGCCGAAGCAGAGCCGCCGCGGCTCTTGCGCGCGACCAAGGAGCGCGGACGGGCCGTGACGGATTTGCAAGTCGCGTCCACGCGTGGATATATCCGCGTGCGGCATTGTTGGAAACGGATTTTTATGATTTTACCAAATTTATAAGAATAGCAACTTGATTTACCAAGTTGTTGGAGATGCTCTTACCATATTATATTCTTCTGCTGCATCAACTAGATCATAGCTACGCCCTTGCCAACTATGATAGAGGCAGAGTTTCTTTAGAACAAAATGAGCTTGGTACACATGAGAAATTAATTCTTCCTGTGGTCTCAAAAGGCAATGCCACATGGAAGTAGGATCCCCAGCATAAGAGGTTGTCTAAATTTCTTATCAGAAGCCTGATTACATTTTAATGATCAATAGTACCTTATGGTACTATAAATTAATTTTTGTCCTCTCTGTAATTCTCTGCTAGGACGATCAACCATTAATTGGTATTAATCTCGTTTAATCCATAACCGTTTACCATGACAAATCTTCCTTCAGCGTGTGCACACGTTTTTTTTAGATCAAAGGCATTCACCCGGCTTTATTGAAAGCTTAACGAAATCCCAAGACCTGTTTACTGGGGTTACCTTACAACCACGTGCATGACTCCATAGAAAACCCCAACTCTACTCCAGCATAACCCTAATCGCACCTCTAAAACCAAAACTCAAACAGGCCATAGTGCCTGGAGAACGAAATCCACAGTTTTTAAGGCAACACTTCAAATTTATTACAGTTCCTCAACTAGGCAGCGCAGATAAAGATACGAAGATAGCTTCTTTTTTGCGTTTCTAGCGACGGTCTGCATTTCTCTTCTTCTTCCTTCTTTCTTCACGATCATTGATCATCTTCTCTTCTCGCGAATCAATTCACCCCCGCCACATTGGCCGATAGCGAGCAGTAGTTTCCTCGAAACTTGGCTTGAGCTTGGGCTTGACCAAAGGCACCCACGTCTTGAGGAGCGACGGCGTCTTGTAGATCGCCACACGAGGAGCAGCAACCACCTTCCTCTCGAAGACAGCTTCATTCCCGATCTTCCGCAATGACCAAAGAGCACCTGCACATATGAGAAATGTTGTTTTCTTGGTCACACCTCTACAATCTTCCAAGAACTCACAAACAAAATCGAGCACGTCATCGGGGGTTGAGACCACCCAAGATTTACTCTCAAGAAAGTTCACAAAAACAGCAATAGGACATTGGAACAAGATATGATCTGTTGTTTCCGAACCCCACAAATCACACACTGGCTCTCCGGACCATTTCTTATGCTTTAATTGAACCCCGATTGAATCCTATCATGGAAGGCCATCCACAAGAATATTTTAACTTTCAAGGGTAAATTGCACTTCCATAATGTTATCATCGCAAATCTCCAACCCCCGTAGTCATCTCTCTATACAGAGATTTAGTAGTGTATTTCCCTGATTTTTCTAGAGCCCAAGAGACCTTATCTCTCCCATCTGTCAACTCTATGTCTTTTAATGACCGAGACAAATCCTGCCATTCATCTCTAAGAACACCTACAAGTTGTCTTCTAAATTTAATATCCCAAACCCCTCCATTAAAAGCCTCTCACTGATATATCTTGATTAGCAGCAGCAAGGTATATGTTGTGAAAGCACAGCTCTAATGGTGCACCACCCAACCACACATCATGCCAAAAGCTAGTTTGCCTTCCACTATTTATCTCAACCACCCTACCTCTTTGATACTCACTTCTTAGATCAAGCAAAGCTCTCTGCAGTGGGACCCCGACCTCTTCTTTATTTGGAAAATACTTTGGTCACCTAGATACTTATTCCTCGTATGGTACAGCATAAACTAGTATCACCTCTTTCCAATCTATGAATCCACTTCACCATTAGACAAGTATTCATAACTCTTATATCAAGAAAGCCCAAACCTCCAAACTCCTTTGGTCCGGCAAGAGCTTGCCATTTGACCATATGATATTTCCTCTTCTTTTTGGTACCTTCCAAGTAGAACTGGATCTTATGGTGTCAATTCTTTGGAAATTTCCTTCATATAGTTGGTAGACCCCCATAGTGTAAATGGGAATACTGGATAAGCAAGATTCAAGCAAGGTTGATTTCCCACCGGATGTCAAGAACTCACACGCCAAGTGCCTAATCTTTTCTCCAGCTTATCTTCCACATATCTAAGCTGAGCTTAGAAATCTTATTTATGCTCACAGGTAGACCCAAGTATTTCATTGAGAAAGTGCCCACCTGACATTTCATAATCTCTGCAGCAACTCCCTGTTCTTCTTCTGTCAACCCCACAGTAAATATTTCACTTTTCTCATAATTGATTTTCATCCCTGACATTGCCTCATAACACATTAATAACATCTTCATGTTGTGTAGATTTTGTTGATCAAATCTTAACGGTATAACAAGTTGTCATCCATATATTGAAGGTGGGAGAGACCCCTGTATCGGATAGCATGCCCAGTATCAACCCAGCTTCACTAGCTTTTGAAAGCAACCTTGACAAGTGCATCAACTACTAGGTTGAAGCGAAGGGAGACATCGGATCACCCTGTCTCAAACCCTTAAAACTCTTAAAATATTCTCCTCTTTCTCCATTTATGTCCACACATACTCGCCACCCTCCACAACTCTTTTAACCCAATCAATCCATCTAGGACAAAACCCTTTTCTCGTTAAGGACCTCTTCTAGAAATCTCTTACTTTATCATACGCTTTCTCAAAATCCAGGCCGAATAACCCCGAGATGCTTTATTAACTCTCAAATCATGCAACACCTCTTGTAGAATCACAACTCCTTCTAGAATGTATCTCCCGGTATAAATGTAGTTTGAAAAGGGCTAATCACTTTATTTATAACTTCGTGAGCTCGACAAAGAATTTTGGGGATAATTTTATATATCACATTCGGTAAACAAATGGGCCTATATTGCTTAATGTGAGTTGCAGCTTGACTTTGGGTAATAAGGTAATAACCCCATAATTCAGTCTCCATAAGTCCAGTGACCCCTCATGTAAATTTTCTAACATTTCCATTACAATCCCTTTCATTTGTGGCCAAAATTTCTTGAAAAACTCAATGGTGAATCCATCAGGGCCAGGGGTAGTGTTGCCCTTGATCCCTTTCATAACTTGTTCCACTTCCTCAAGGGAAAATGGCCTAATTAGCCATTCATTGTCCAGTGGGGACAATTGCTGCTCACTAGGCCATAGATCTTGCTGAAGAGGTAACTCTAAAGTACTAGCTCTCCCAAACAACTCTTTATAGAAATCGTGACATGATCCCTTAATTTTTGAGGTTCCACAATCTCTTGCCCTTCATGTTCAAGCATTGTTATCTTCATTTTCCTTCTCCTCCCATTAGCACATTTATGAAAGTAATTGGTATTAGCATCTCCTTGAAGCAACCATCTCCCCTCCTCTTCTCTCGCCATTGTATTTCTTCATCTCGTCATAATCTCCTGTAATTTACCTTCCAGCTCATACCTCATATCCCACTGCACTTGTGAGTTCCCTAGCCTCACTATCTCCATCAATTATCCCTATCTCCTTCTCGCAAGTCCACTTTCATTCTTTCTCGATAGCTATCCAAGTTCAAACCCACCCTCTTGACTAATCTTCTCAGCTTGCTTGATATAACATGCCAATGGTCTAAAATATCAAATTTATATCTACTTGGCCATTTTTGACACACCAACTCAATCAGCTCAACATGATGCAGCCATGGTTGTTAAATCTAAAATAATGAGTTTCCTGGCTCACTACCCCCCGAATCTAGAATCAAAGGGTTATGATCTCGATCCAACTCTCGAGCGCAGAAGCGAGATAGAAGGTTAAAATTATCTTCAACCCCACTGGAAATCAGTACCCTCTAACACACACAAGATAGGTGGGCTTTGTTTATTGGTCCATGTATATCTACTCCCATTTCTCTGCACTTCTCTCAAGGTTAGAATGTTAATCACCTCATTAAAACTATCCATCAAAGCAAAGTTCACCAACCCGATGACTTCTCCTCTATCTTCCTAACCAAGTTAAAATCTCCCCCTATGATAGTTGGGAGTTGTGAAGCTGACCCAAACTTTGCAACTCTACTAAGAACTCGGTTTAAGCTCATCATGAGCAGGCCCATAAATATTAATCAGTCTCCAACACCAGTTAGAAACTATCAACTGTAAATCTACACTTTGGAACCATCTCAGACCGACTAGGATTGCTTACCTGAGCAAACTCTTTATCTACCCCAAGTAACAACCCCGAGTGCCCATCACTAGGTTGAAACATCCAACATATCTCTTCTAAGAAAACCTATCTAACTCTCTGCCTGAAAGTTGACTTGATGGTTTCTTGCAGACAAATACAGTCAAAATCATATTTTGATATTAGCTCTAACAAATGTTTTCTTCTACCCCACCCCCCAAACCCCTTACATTCCAGAATAGAATCTTCATTTTTTGGGATACTATATTGTTTTCTGACCCTCTTGAACAGCTCTTTTCTAATAACTCTGAACTATTCTCAATATCTCTATCTGTAACTCTTCCACAACTCTTAATCAGCATCTCTTGCAAACTCTTACTCAGATTCTTACTCTGAGTCTCTTGAATAACATTGACATTATCTCTCTTCTGTTGTTCAGTACTACCCAAGGAAAACCACACATACTAGCAAAACTCTCTAGTGAGGTAACTAACTCTTTATCAGCCTTCTCATTCCCTTTGTAACCTCTTTATCACTAACTCTATCATTTTCAGAATCATTCCTACCCACATTAGTCAGCGTGTGCACACTCCCTCTGCATAGCACTAACTCGCTATGTGTCACTTTGGATGTTGTTCGTGTGTGGCGACACCAAGTCCGTTAATGACAGATGGTGCACTGGGAAAACAGTAATGCATCTTTGGGTAACCACATCGTTTCCTGAAGCCTCACAGGCCCATGTGCATCTCCCATGTCCCATGGAGAAAAGGAATGAAATTAAACTGAGTGATTTCAAGGGCCGTAGATAGTAGAGTAGCTAATTGCCTAAGTGGTTAACTGAAAAACTACACGGGTGCCCCTTGTGAGAAGATAGCTAATTTCACTGGATGCTCTAACTTGGAAGGGGGCTCTAATTAACTAGTAAGCTTTTATGTTGGTTTCGTATGCTCACATTTTTCATGGGAGCTCGTACTTGTTCTGCAGTTATATATGATGTGAGAGGTACAATGCATGGACATTGGGCAGCATAAAAAATGTTGATATTTTACTCGATCTTCTGGGAGCTAAATTTATTATAATGTTCATTTATCTTGCCGACATTTGTTACTTGGCACACTAAAATATAATTACCATACCCTTACATATTTACGACCTTAGGCTAGTCTCAATGGGATTTCATGGGCATTTCATGCACATTTAATAGGGTGCCATGTCAGCATTTTATAGCACTTTGCATGAAATGGGGAGGAGAGAGAAGAAAAAAGTTTCACGGTGGTGAAAGCGATGTAGCGGCGTTTCCAGGTCTTGGTAATCGGGTGAAACGCCCATTGAGTGGTTTCATTTCATTCCCCCCGACCCCCGATCCCGTGCGGCAATCGCGCGCCAAGCCTCGCGCGCCATCGTCGGCGTCTTCCCGCGCTCGCAGCCCCCTTCTTCCGCGCGCGCCGCCCCTTCTTCCCTCTCCAGCTCCCTTCGCCATCTTTCTTTTACCCCACCTGCTCCGTCACCCGTCGCGCCACCTAACCCACCGCGCCGTACGAGGATCCGTCGCCAGCAGAGGAGTGAAGGGGAGCGAACTTGGCTTGAAGAAGAACTCCGGCCGCCATGGATCCGTCGCCGGCAGCGGCTTCAAGGCGCGCCCAGCCAGCAGAGGAGGGAAGGGGAGCCGACTTGGCTTGAAGAAGCACTCCGTCCCGGCGCCGTCACCTCCTGCGCCGGCGGCTTCCTCCCCAGCAGCGCCGGCGGCTTCCTCCCCAGCTGCGCCGGCGAGTTCGTCCCCAGCTGCGCCGGCGAGTTCGTCCCCAGTAGTGCCGTCATGGATACCGCAAGGGGCAGGATGGGGGCATACCCCCAAATTTTGCATCTGTTCATGGAAACCCCCAAGAACCAAATCTGTGGTATGTATGATTTCGATCTTTGCTGCTGCAATTCAACGTTGATTCCTCTGTAATGCTATTGCCATCAGTCCTCTGTAATGCTATTGTAGTTGTTGCAGTCCTCTGTTATCAAAATTGCAATCATCTGATTCAGTTATCTATTGTAATGAGATTGTATAGTATTCCAATGATGAAAGCTGTTGCTGGCCTGAATGTTTGAGAACTGAACTGAGAGAGACTAGGAGAGACAGAACGTGCTATTTGTCTGAATGTGCTCCTATTGTTTTGCCTGAATGTTATCTATATTGCGTCTGATGTAAAGTGCTGTTTGAAAACTGTTGTTTTATGCTCATGTATGTTTCTGATGGAAACCTGATGGCATTTGTATATTATTAGGGGCTATCCTCAAGGAGGGTTTGTAAATATGATTCGACAAAACCATCCGCCGCAACCACAACTACATGGTGAAAATATTCATTATGTTGGTCACAATATGTCCTTCAACCCAATGTCTCCACCATCCCCAAGTGTCTATGGAACACCAAGTCCCCAATCTGAAAACATGGAAGCAAATAGGGCAGCAAAGGGGAACAACAAAAGATATTGGACTCATGAAGAGGAAGAAAGACTGGTAATCAGTCGAACATATATGGAATAAGTTTGGTGCTCGTAGAAATAGAACCGGTACATCGCTCTTAAGAATTTAACTACTTATATGTGATATGATCCTACACTGTTTTTTTATCAATGCTGATAGCTCATATTGAACTTTTTTATGCAGGCTGAAAGCAAGGTTCTAGGCAATCTGAAACGATGGCAGTATGCAAGGCAATTTTAAACGGTGGCAGTATGCAAGGCAATCTGATATGATCCTTCACTGCAGTATGCAAGGCTGAAGTCTATTTGAACTTTTTTGTATCTACATTACCTACATTTGTCAATCTGGTCCAGTATATTGGTCCTCGTATGCACCAAACATTTCGTTGGTTATCGTCAGTTATCCCAGGGCGTCAGTTAATTATATATGTAGCTATGCTATCGGTTTGAACTTATCTGCTATTCCATGCTATCGGTTCTGAAATTATATATGTGCTTCTTCATCTGTATGTGATCCGGCTGGCAACAAAATCATATGGTGCATATGATCCGGCTGCTAACATGCAACCGAAGCCCATTAATTGCTTTATTTTCTTTTGGATACCGTGCAAATGAAATGCTCCATTGTGAACGTTAATTTCAATCTTGCTGTATATGATGTGGCGTATTGGAAACAGTGAAGCGAAACCCCTCATTGAGACTAGCCTTAGGATGTGAGTCGAACATAACAACATTCATATAAATGGTCATTAGGTTGTTTAAATAACATTTAAAATGTAAATGAAAGCAAACCATATTTGTTTAGCCCCTCAATGGTCCATTAAACGGTAGGGGAAAAGTCTAATAAATGGAAAGGAGGTAAATGTGATTAGATTGACTAATCTTTCGTTCGGAGTAGAGAGACAGGGCTGGTTGGCCATAGGAGATGAACTGTTCTTCTAGTCTTCATAGGAAAACCATATAAAAATAGCAAGGACTGACAGCACTACAGTTTATCTGTATTTTTAAGTTTACAATTGAATGAACACTGCCGCATTGCTAGTATAGTCTCTTTGTGATTCTCTTGGGTTCAGCTATTGCTAGCCTGATCTTGCTCAGAAGCCTTATCTCTCACAAGCACACGATCGCTTGATCATGTTCAGTGGCAACACTGAGTTCATATAAGGAAGATGCTACACTAACGAAACATGTAGGCATCGTATGTTATCAGCATCGTCACTGATGCTTCACAGATCCATGTGTGCGTATCTCCGATGTGTCATGGAGATCGAAAATCAAAGATCCAAGAGGCCTTTAAGTAGAGTAGCTACGTGCCTAAGTGACAAGTAAGATGACCCTTGCGGGAAGGTAGCTAGAACATTTTGTGGCTTGGGCGGAGTGTCTCAAACTTGTAAACATTGTGTTTATCTTTTCTAAGCACACTGTTTCCATGTGAGATCCTTCTCAGCGGCGGGTTCAACGTCACGACCATGGATCTGAACCTAGAGGGCCAAGGGGAGGAGTGGGCCTGACTAAGAGTTTAGGACTCCTTTTGATAGCAATAGTTTCAATCATGTAATCGTTCATGTATTGGTTGTTTGTAACCAGGGTGTTACCAGGCTCTTGGTAACTATGTTGTTACCATTTGCGTGTCGGTTGGTTGTAAGTTTGTTTTGAAAACTTTCTTCTACTTAATGAAATACACACAACGGTGTGGTCTTGAAAAAAAAGTTTCCTTGTGAAATTGTAATGAAGTTGCTCTATCATGGCATCAGGGGTGCATGCATGCGCGATGCATTTAGTGCAGCATATTTTGCTCAACCTTACACATTATCGGGTGCTACAACTCATTTAATATACATATTGAATTCTTTATTTTCCGACTAATGTGAGTTTCTTCTCACTCGCAATTTGTTCAGAGTAGACTGCAGATGGTGGTTATCAAAAATGAGTTGTAGACTGCAGATGGCACCAGGCCGCTTGTGTCACCAGATGAACCTTTGGACCTGTAATAGAAATAGCTAAGAAAATTTAGCATTGGGCCTGTGTGTGCCAATTCTGTGTTGGTCTAAAACCATGTAGAAGCACTCGGTTGACTCATCGATTGTTACACTGCTGGCTGCTGCAGCACAGCAACAATGCTGTACTCAGTGATGGTCGCCTCGGTAATGTCGCATGTTCATGATGCTTGCAGCCGCAGTGACAATGTCGAGCATGCCGTGGTGACATCAACATGAGTTTTGCAACCGGGCACTTGGGTAATGCCATCGTATAGTAAAGTAGGTTTCAACTTCTAGCCTAGTGGTGCATGCTCTCTCTCAGTATCTTCTTGAGCTTCGGTGCACCAACAAAACGTGTATGCATCATATCGTTTCAGCATCATCTCCTGATGCCTCATAGGCCCATGTGTATGTATCTTCCATGTCCCATGGAGATAAAAAGTAACAGTCCACGGGGTCAAGGTAAAGTAGCTAAAGCTAAGTGCCTAAGTGAGCAGGGTGAACTCTCAGGAAACTGTGTCCTAGGTGCCACAATCTTCTCAGGAAAATCTCTCGACCGAAATATCTAGCACCGCATCTCAGCAAACTCTCTCCAAGCCGCAGCACGTGCACGAAGAGTGCGCCGGACAGGGGCCACCGCGCCGACCACGCTTTTAAAAGGGAGGGAGCTGCAGGGCTTGACATCGTTGTCCGCACGTGTCAGGTAGCATCCGTGCCAGAGCTCGCTGACGGCGAGTGCGAGGGGGCGCCGTGCCGACGGCACGCCGATAATAAGAATCAGCTTCTTCTTTTTTTTTTCCAGAGAAGCAGCTCCTATTTGATTCACAGAAGTAGATCTTGAGACGTCAAAATACTGTTAAACTCTTAAATTTAATTATAAACCAGTTCTGGTTCAGGTGAGTTTTGGTTTCGGTCCACAACTTAATTTCCACTCATTTGCTTCCTCTTATTTTTAGATCATCAGATATAATGGAATAGAGGCCTCAGGTTATTTCCAAGCCTAATAAAATATCTCTTTCTTTTTTTTTTGGCAATAAGGCATAACTTTATTCACTTAAGATTGTAATGTCATCGCTTACAAGATTCAGAATAAAATCAGGGGTTCATCGACCCAACAACAATTCTGTCTAAACTCCCTAGCTCTTCTAGCTAAATTATGGGCCGCTTGATTTGCCTCCCTGCAGCAATGTTCGATGAAAATACCATGGAATCCACTCCAGATCACGTTACACTCATCATAGATTGCAGCTGCTGAATTTGCTGTAAATGCTCCCTCAATCATTGTCTGAACCACCTCCATACAGTCAGATTGGATAATCGTCGATTGCACCCTATATATTGCGCCAACATCAGACCATCTTTTAAAGCATAAGCCTCGCCATTGGTGCATCAACTAAATGTGATATGAAACTGTGGGATGTGGCTAAGACACTGCCGAGCGGTCCCTTATCACAGAACCCACACTCCCACAACCACCTTTTTTTTCAAAAACTGCATCTATATTGACCATAACTTTACCCTCAGGTGGTTTCATCCATCCTTGTCTTATCTTTGTATTTCTCTTCATTGCCAGCTTATAGTTCTTTGTCAGTGCTCCAATGGCCATGGCCGATCTTGATGCTTGCTGAATGGTCTCGCCATGGACCACCTGCCTGCGCTCCCACCAAATATACCAGCCTGAAGTGAGAATAAGCTCGGCAAAACCCACTTCCAAAGCCTGGAATTGATTATCTCTTAAAATTATGTCTTACAGAATGGCCGATCCCGATCGATCCAAGTTTATGGATTGCTGGAGTTTTTCCCAAGCACCTAACGAAGTCCAGACTTCCTTGGCTCGGCCACAAGTAAAGAGCATATTGCTTGATATCTTCAGCAGCATTCTGACAGATTGGACACCCTCCTGTGTCCCCAATATGTCGATTTGCAAGGATCGCCGCACGGCAGCAGCCCTTTAGAGCTCACCATCCAAAGATCTTAATTTTCCCAGGAACTTTTAGTTTCTATAAATTCTTCCAGAGTTTACTTCTTGAATCAGTACCGGCCTGCAATTGAGTACACCTATATCCAAACTTCTTTTCCATTGACAGTGATATGCTGATTTTACTAAAAATATGCCACTCATGTTATAGTGCCACACCACTACATCTTCTCTTCCCGGAGTGATTGGAATTTGCATAATTCTGTACACATCCGTCGGCCAGAAAATGCCTTTCAGTAAATCTTCATCCCATGTTGAAGTAATTGGATTAATCAATTCATCAACCATTGACACCAGGTTTGGTCAGAGCTAGAGGCAAACCTCTAAGTAAGTAAAAGGCTGAGATCATTGATGTTTACAAGTGTTCAAACAAGTCATGTTCCATTGATTTTTCCAAAATCAATCGGGGTTACTTGACGAAGCGAGTATTGTTGTTGCCACATTCCCATTATCGGCAGCTATTTTGAGAGGTACCGTGGCGACACTGAGCCTGTACAAGGCAGATGGTACACTGACAAAACTGTTCTGGATCATCATCCCACATCACGTTCTCCTAATTCCTCGCATTCCCAAATGTATCATGGGTGTATATACATAGTATCTCCCATGAAGTGTAGGATTTCCTAGGGGTGTAGTGTAGGTAGATTAGCTAAGTAATAAGGAGGTTGACCCTTGTGAGAACCAACAAGAGGTACAATATCTATGACTCAAGAGAGGTCTAACTTACTTCTAAGCTGTTTTCTTCTTCCTCCGCTCCGTGCACCACGTCATCGTCATGCCCCATGAGCCCACGGCCAAAAAAATTGCTATCTTCCATGCTTCTCATTTAGTCACATGATAAGCTTTCATCCACCGAGCGCTCACCACTATGGCACTACTATCGCTTTGGCTTCTCCTCCACCGATCTTGCTTCCAGACTCTTTCATTCCCACTTGCTAGCCATGGTTCCATCATTTATGCATCCAGAATTTGAAAGGTCCTCATAATTACCCACCACACACGCATTTGGATTAGACCAGTCCACCATGCATGCATTTAGATTTGGCTTACTGAACTACGATTTTTTTTAACGAACAGGAGTAGAAGAGCCCCTACTGAAGATTTTATTTAAATATAATCAAGCCGATTACAGGGAAAGTTTTACAAGAAAGCTGAAGCCAAAGAGCTAGCCTAAGAAACAAAAAAGACACAAAGAAAATCAACAAGATCAAACACATTGCTCTAGCCATGACTCAATAGAAGGAAAATATTTCTTCTTGGGTCTCCATAGGAGCTCACCAAAATGAAGCTTGAAAAGATTCAGACAGCGAGGACAATCAACAGGGATCCCACTGAATATAAAGTCATTCCTGATCTTCAATATGCTCCAACACATAAGAATAATTATCTCCATATAAAAGCTGACATTTAGTTGATGGATGAAACTTTCAAATCTAAGCAAAGCATCTGTAACTGTCAGGCCGATGAAGCCCCAACAACTCTTAGCAAATTCACATTCCAAAAACAAATGATCAACCGATTCCTCAGTGTTGTAAGTGCAGAGCACACAAATGTAAGATGGGATGTGCATATGTTTTCTCCTCAGAATATTCCTAGTGCTTAATTTGTCCTTGATGAAGAGCCAAAAGAAGACTTTATGATTGTGCTGACAGGAGGACTTCCAGATTTTCTTAAAGGCTGGATGAGCTCGGGAATCCCCAATCATTTGGAGATATGCTCTCTTGGAAGAAAAGGATGTGTTTCCCCAAATATATGTCCAAATATCTAAACCATCAGTAACCTGCTACCTTTCTTTGATTCCTTCTAAGAGCTGAAATTGTTGGAAAGCTTCCACTGATAGGGGGATTAAAGAGGTTGGAGGCATTACTCACTGAGATCACATTGGCAACAGAAATGGTGGCCCTCTTAAGGAATGAAAATAACTCAGGAAAAGCAAGCTTAAGGGGCTGACCCTGCCAGTAGTCATCCCAGAAGAGACAAGTACTGCCATTCAGTGAAATAACCCATCAGCCAGCCATAACTTACACACAATTCTTTCAGAGTGCACGCCCTCTTTTCAGAGTGCTGTCCCTGTAAAGGTCTCTATCCCTTCTCCCTAACGAAGCACACAAGTGGCGTCGATGTCTTTTGTGACAACACTACTGAGCCCATACATGCAAGATGCTGCACTGACGGAACATCTAGACATCCTATGCTATCAACATTATCTCCTGATGCTTCACAGGCCAATGCATGTGTATGTATCTTGCATGTCCTCGGGAGAAAATTAAAGACCCAAGGAACCTAACTAGGTGTAGTATAGTATATATGTATATATATATATCTAAGTGCCTGTGGGAACGGTGACCTTTGCCAGAAGGTAGAACATTCTGTGACTTGAGAGTGCTGCAACTTGTAAAGTTGGCGTTGCGAAGTATGTTTTTTCTCAATCTAGGATTATATGGTGATAATAAACCACGTTGCTTGTTCAGCTCTGTGAGTAAAAATAATCTGTACGTAGAATTGAATTCTTCATTTACTAATCTTTAATAATAAATAATTTCTTGTTATTTTTCTATATGGTACTCCAAAGTGAAGACCATGAGGATGTTGAACGGTGACCGTTGTGAGAAGGTAGAATGTTTCCTTGACTTGAGGGTACTCCTTAAATTGATTTGCCATGATGCCATAGGTGCATGCATATCGGCAGTTCTAGTGAACTAAATAACCGATGCAACCAACCACGTACAATGCATTTTGTACGACAAGCTCAACTTTGCACACCATCCGGCTCTACAACATAGTCATTTAATGTTCATAGTATTGGATTCTTAACTGCATCTAACGTGACAAATTTCTTTTTTTTTTTTTTTTTGTTTCCATCTGAGAAGTAGAGTGGATCATGGACAGTAACGATTAACAATGGACACAATGATCTCAGCAAATGGTAGGGCCAGAAACCCTAATAATCACAATGCCATGTGCCTCCTTGTCATAATCTCTGCTGACCGCCCACTAACCATTACTCTTATAAACGACTCACCTAACCACAATCCTTTTCTGATTATTCGAAAGAATATTATCAAAACAAGGCCTTGTTTTAAAGTTTATGCCAAAATAATCATAACAGGATTTCATTTTGGTGCTTGTAGAAGACTAGAGATATTGTAAAGTGTTTGGTCGGTTCCCCTATAAGTAGGCCTCATCAGTAGTGTAGGCCGAACTATATGGGATGACTGCATGTCTTCATCACTCTCTTGGTTTCCCAGATGCAGTCGGATGCATGGTAACATGGCCATGCAAGCGTGTGTGCAAGTCTTTACCTTTAGCTTTAGGAGGTAATTGGTTGCCTGCATCCAACCCTTTCAAGTCTAGCGATGTAAGGTCAGTATGATTGATTTTGGTGGGCGTGGGTTCTCGCCAACAGCTCATCCTTGCCAAAAGGCCCTGCCAGGGCCGGCTCTCTCAATGCGGAAAATTTCCTCACTCCCATGGAGCCTGGCTAGGGTGGTGCGAGGGCACAAGCAGCACGGGTGTGGGTGTGCAATTCAACTCACCCTAGAACATATCAATCCACAGAATTGCATCTTCCAATACCACTTGGAATCTCTTCTTTTAGCAAAGGAATCTCAGATTATTTGAGACTTGCATTACTGCACGAAGTCACTATAGGGGCGGCTGCCTGAGCACCGTAAGGCGGGTGTCCCAGCCGCCCCTACGTAGACGCTCTAACAGTGGTCCGCCATCTTCAGAGGCTGTGAATAACCCACCATATGACTACAAGTGGTGGTCATTTCCCCTAAACCCAGTCAAAAAATTTGTCTCTCTTTATATGAAAACACATGCACACAAATAGAGTATATAACCTAACGTAGCTATGGTTCAACATTTAACATCAGTATATAACCACTGCTCTCCATTTAGAAATGGCAGCGAATAAAAAGGAGATAGATGCATGCATAGGTAGACTCCTCATGCAAATCAAGTATACTTAAGAAGGCTTATTGCTAAACACCACATGCTCAATTTGCTAAAATGCATGGACATGACTAACATCTAAATATCGGCCAGCCCCTATGGAGATGGAGAGGCTTTTGCTGCTGCTTGCTACAATAAAATGGGCTGTACACATGTTCGGACCTTGGGAGCCTCTTTTTGCCGTCATCACAGCTTAGCAATACAACATTCAGGTTCTCTCATCAGTGTATATATTGTTAATGTAGCCCATTTGAATAGTCTATTTCAGAACACAAAATCAGTTCATGTTCAAATCCCACTTTAAACTTTGATTTCTATTACGTACTTGCTATTTCAGATGTGACACGAGTCTCTGCTTGTGCCTGCACTCTGCAGTGTGCAGCCTACGCCGAAACAAAGACCATAACTAGAGCAATAGCTCACTTGGCTAGGTGAGTAAACGCGGCAATACACCTAGCCACTCAGGTTCAGATCCCGTGAGAGCGAATTTGGGTGCTTATTTTCTCCTTGATGAAAAAATCAATCTAGTTTCTCCTAGGTTGGTCTAATTTAACTGCTATTTTTCAGTCAGAATTGTCAGATAAATATTTCGGAAGACTTACGAATTACGATTGCTCTGTCCCCAAACAAGCAGATGCATGATTTCTTCTCTTACGAATATAAAAGAAATCTACACAGTGATCAAATATCAGTATATTGAATTGACAGCCCATACTCGGTCCAGCAGACCTGCCATTGCTTTACAACATTAATATAGCGTTCTCCCCTCAATGCTTAAGAGGCATAAAACATTTCTCACATACTTTAGATGTTAATAACATATGAGAATCAGCAATGTCTGTGCCACCTTGGAGTTTAAAATAATTTGTCACAACCTTGTCTACATAAACACTACAAGTTAGAGTTCTCTCGAGTCACAGGCGTTCTAGTTTATTGGTTCTTGCGAGAGTCACCCTTCTAACTTAGCCACTTACCTACTTTACATAGAAATCCCTCATTGTGTTTCGTTTCTCCAAGGAACATGGGAGACATATATACATACACTAGGGCATGTGAGGCATCGACCATATGTGAGAAGTTGAGAAAATTAATATGTCGCACTAAATGCCCATGTAGCCATGTAGTAGGACATCTAGCATCATGACACAACAAGTTACTAGAATTTCGAGCTCTCTTAGACAATGTGTGCCTACAAAAGCAATACAAACAATACAAGTTAGAGTTCTCTTGAGTCACAGACGTTCTAGTTTGTTAGTTCTGCGACAGTCACGCTTCTAACTTAGCCACTCTACCTATACTTTTCACAGAAATCCCTCCTTGGTGTTTCGTTTCTCCAAGGAACATGGGAGACATATATGCATACACTTGGGCATGTGAGGCATCAGGAAACCATGTGGTTAGCTAATGATCTATGGATGCAAGCTGTGCGAGGTCACGGGCTAGGCCCGACGCATGCAGCGTGCCGTACTTCCGGATCGGAGGCTGGCTCCCAGGTTGACTTGGAATCCGTTTTTGCCACGAGTGTGAGAGAGTGCATGCACGGCGCAGGAGGAAAGCAAGCCAACCAATCAAGTGCGGCTTCATGCGGGTGCTTGCTCCCAACACGCGAACCAAACAACCGAGGCTGTATGAAACTGGACCGCCCGCGGGCGCCTTGGCTGATGGACACAGGCCAGCTGGCTGTAGAGAGGGATGAGAACCAAACACATCCTCAGTGTACCCTCTCTGCCCTATATGGACTCAGTGTTGACAGGTCTGGATGATTCAGTATTGAGACTGGGTTTGGGGATTTGACAGAAGTGATGAGATCATATCACACAAGTGAGGTGATACCTGATACCACCTATGATACCCGTAGCATGAGTGTGTTCAAGCTTCTGAGGTGTGAAGGGTTTGTGGAAGCTCACTGTTGATGTTTTGAGGAAACAGGAGGGGCAAACGCCCCTACTGGAGATTTTATTGAATTAAACAAAAGGTAAACATGCTTTACAAAGTATACTCACGAAAAAAGTAACAAAGAAAGTAGCTTAAATTACACATAATCCTCTAGCCATTGTTCTACATGTGGACGGTAAGATGCTTTTGCTCTTAGAATAACTAGAGCAAATTCTTTCTTGAAAACAGATTCGCATCTTGGAATTGAGTGCGCCAAGTTCACGAAGATTAAATCATTCCTCATCATCCAAATTGACCAGCACATAGTTATAGCAACTTTCATGAAAAAAGGTCTCTGCAATTGATCTCGAAGACTTTCTAATATGACAAAAATATCATCAGAACTCATGAAAACATTCAGAGTATACCAGCAGGCTGAAGCAAAGGGGCAGTGGAAAAGCATCCACTCCAAGAGTACAAAATACACAAGTGTGATCTTCAAGAAGCATTCCCGACGTCTTAATAAAGTTCTTGTGCTTAATCTGTCGTTCAGAGCAAGCCAGAAGAAGATCTTTCTTATTTTTACATGAAGAAAGCCAAAGCCATTTGAAAGAGCGATGGAAGCTCACTGTTGATGTTGTTCATGTCTAGGTGTTCCTGCCACTTCATTTTCATAAAAGTGTTAGAACAGAAACTCAAGCCATACCATCTTTAGCATTCAGGAAACTTGGTAAAGGAAGATCACTACTAATTTCTAACCCTTATGCCACGCTTTTTTGTCGCAACAGTAAGATTTGGTTGCAGTAAGCGGTGCTATTGCAACAATTTGCACCTTTGGTTGCGATATGTGGAATTTTTGCCACGCAAATAATTTTGTGGCCCAAATTGTGAAGATCGTTGCAATAAATAAGTGCTATCGCAACCAATTGTAAACCGGTTGCAATAAGTCCTCACTGTTGCAACGATTTGATTGACGTTGCAACCATTTTTATTGGTGTTGCAATACTTATGTGATATTGCAACGCTTTAGTTGTTGGTTGCGAAAGCGCTCTCTGTTACAATGAATATGATTCGTTGCATGTAAAGGTCGCTTTCGCAAAAAAACTATACCTATAGCAATGAAAAATATATCGCTGCAATATGGAATTTTCTCGTGCAATATTGACGTGATATTGCAACACTTTAGTTGTTGGTTTTAGAAGCACGTCTATATTGCAACAAATATGTCACTTGTGTTACAAAAGAGTTAGACCGTTGCAATGAGAAAGTTTCAACCAAGTATAGCAAACAAATGAACAAAAAAAAGAAAAAAAGTTACTAACGGTTTTGGAGCTTGAGACCTAAAGGTATTGATGCTAGGTACTTACCAGTAGACCATACATGTGTTTGTGTCATTGCTATCCACAGGAACCTATATTACTCAATTATCATAGAAAGCTCATGCATTACTTTATTACAAAGCAGAGGGCATACTCAAATACTATAGCTATCAAATTCACAAACTTACAACACTAGTATTGTTTCATTACTTGAAAACATCTGACAACACATATACGACATAGTTTTTTTTACAAATGAACAAGATATATTATTAGCAAGTAGCAACAAACTGCTGCAATGGGAGTACAAAAGTTTAATATTGTTTGTAGAGCCAATCTCAAATGGTAACTGCCTACCTACCAATAGCAGCATGCACTATTTGCATTTATTTATACTACACGAAAAGAGAACTACCCCATCAGCATGCACTTCAGTTCCTCAGCTTGTACATCTGTTCTCAACATGACACTTTGCCTTCTTCATATACTTGTCCTTTGGCATCATCCTTATAGCTGGCTCAATTGTCCGTTTCAACTTGTCCATGGCTTTAGGATGATGATGTTCTTCAAACTTAGAAAGGTTATAACTGTCACAGTGTACAAAGCAAATAACCCAGACTTGTCTTCCTCAACACTGTTTTGGAACCTTCAATTAAACAAAATACACTGAACGGAGCACTTAGAAACAATAAAACATAGTTGTGTATGCTGTCATGTCTAAACTGAGAATGGAACAGGACTCTCATCTTCCTTTCATCACAGTTTGTTTGGTGAAGCACCATTAGCAAGTCAATAGAAACTATACAATCCCAGATAGCAACCAAATTATACAGATGTCATAACTAGAGTTTTAGACAACGAAAAATTATATTCTTTAACAACACGGATAGCCCATAAAATTCTCTACATCTTTCTAGCTATTTCTAAAATCAGATTCTGCAGTTATCAAGGTCCAAAACCAAAAAGGCCTACTGCTGTGCAATTGCTTTAGATATGGTTTTATTGTTTTTCTGCAATGATCATAATTCAAATGCTATAAGCGTTGCAATACAAACTATCCCAACGAGCTGCTATGTATGACATGACTATCGTGGCAATATATGATCTCTCGCAATGAATAAAATTACGTGGCAAATGATACTTTTGCCATGGCACAACGGTCGTGGCAATAACTTATGGTCCATTGCAATGAACAAAACTGTGTGGCAAAAGATGCTATGGCCACGCTCAATTATCCTGGCAATAAATATTATCTCTCGCAACGATTAAAATTACGTGGTAAATGGTCTACTTGCCACGGCATGGACGTCGGGCAATAATACTTTAGGCAACAAAATTCTAGCATGGCAATACAAACTATTGCAACGACATTTGTCGTGGCAAGTGTCTCTATTACTACGACAATGATCGTTGCATGTACCATCTCTTGCGACGATGATGTTCATGGCAAGTGCTTATATTGCCACGACCATGAATGTTGTGACAACGTCCTATTGTCATGCTTGGCAATGGACATTTGTGGTTGCAAGAAACCATAACACTTGCAACGCTAAACTAACAATGGTTGCAATAACTTAATGCAACGAGACTTTGCAACCAAATTGGGCATATTGCAACGATTTTTCATCACCGCGCAAGGGTTAGAAATTAGTAGGGAGTGGCAGGAGTTATTGGTAGCTTACGCCAAGGCTGTATTCTGTGTCACTATTTACACGCTGTTATTCTTTAGTTTACACATTGTCTATTTGCTTGATGTATACTAAGAGTAGATGCCACCATACAAGAGCGGCACCAGTTTCTAGAAGGTTTGCTTTGCTTGTTCAAATTTCAATGCTTAAAAGTGAAACATTTAACTGAATAGATTTTTATTGATGGCAAACAAATATAATAAGCCTGCTAGCAGGAACCGATCCACAATTTTTGTTTTGAATAGACAGAAGGAGCCGAGGCTCCTACTGAAATTTATTAAAAGACCCGGAGAAAAGTTTACAAACGACACCGAAGAGAAACTAAAAGGCAGAGAAGACAACACGAGCAAAGAGCAGGCACTGTCAAACAGCCAAAGAGAAAAGGGCTAGCTCTAGGGTACATCAAAAGAAAAACTAAAAAAACCAATTACAGAGCAGAAGAGAGCCATGCTTCAAATTGTGGTAGAAAAGCGGTCTTGATTCTAAGCTTCAGCAGAGAAGATTCCAAGAGAATATAACTTCTACAATCATCAACTTCAGGGGCTTTGTTCCTGAAGATAACATCATTTTTCACCATCCAGATACCCCAGCAAGACAAGATGAAAATTTCCATTGCAAACTTGACATTTAGGTGAGCTTTCCATTCCTGGAAGATAAGGTTGACTGCCATGGAGTCATCATACTGGAAGTTGAAAATTTCCCAACATTGCCTTGAGAATGGACATTGGAATAGTAGGTGCAGCACAGTTTCTTCTACATGTTGCTGACAGAGGACACACTGGTTGTCATCTACTGTCATTCCCCTTCTTTCCATCAAATTTCTGGTACTAAGCTTGTCCCAAAGAATTAGCCAAGAAGATTTTGTGTTTTCCCTGGCATGAGGATTTCCACAAATACATGAAAATGAAATCTACTTGCTGCTGCCCAGCCAGGTGTTCGTAAGCCTTTGAGGAAAAAAGAATATGAGCCCCAAATATAAGTCCACTTATCATCATTATCAGTTAAACCTAGTGACATCAAATCATTTTGGAACTCAAAGAACTGCTGGTGAGCCTCAGAAGACAGAGGGAGAGAGAACAAGTTAAGAAGGGCATCAGACTGAGCAGCTTTACAAACACCCATTTTTTTGTTTTTAGCAAAGGAGTGAAGTTCAGGAAATTTTAGCCTCCTTACAGAACCATTCCATAGATCATCCCAGACTAAGCATGACTCACCATTTTGGATGGAAACAGTAGCTAGGCCCTTGAATTTATCTAGGATTTTCACAATATCGTTCCACCAGAAGGATCCCTTCCTGTTTTTTGAATCTGGTAATTTTCCATTAGAGTAGTGCTTGTCCCATATCAATGAAACCCAAGGCAGAGGCATTTTATTGAAGAACTTGTGCAAGTGTTTCAGCAAAAGAGCTTCATTGTGTGTCTGCAGATCAAGAACACCCAATCCACGTTGCTCTTTGGAAGTGCAAACAATTGGCCAAGCTGCCTTTGCAACCTTTTTTTCAATTTCCTTTGCACCTCTCCATAGACAATGTCGTCTATGTTTGTCAATTTGATTGATCACAGTTTTTGGCAGGGCTAGGGTACACATCATATAAGTTGGAAGAGCATTCAACACGAGTTTGTTAGCTCCAATCTACCAGCTTGAGACAAAAAAGGTGAGATATAGTTTAATCTTTTTTCACACTTGCTCATTAGTGGGAGATAATCATCCACCCTCGGTCTAGTTAAGGCAAGGGGCAGCCCAATTATGTGAAGGGGAAGGATCCGTTTGACATCCAAAAGTCCTTGAGATGTAACAGTTTATCAAGCATTGACATTTATAGGAAACATCATGGACTTTTGGAAGTTGATCTTTAGGCCACTTGAGTCACCAAAGGTCGGAGGGCACTTTTCAAGAAGAACAGTTGAGGAGCTGAAGCCTCTAGTATAACCAAAGTGTCGTCAACATATTGAATAACTGGGAAATCAGGACTAGGGCCAAGAATTGGAAGCTTGAAGATTAAGCTGCATTGACCTTGTTTAGAATGGATGAAGTAAGTCTGCAGCTAGAATAAAAAGTAGAGGGGACAGAGGATCACCTTGTTGAACTCCCTTCTACAATGAAAGGTTTTCCCTGGTACACCATTGAGCAAAACTTTAGATGTCCTGTGATCCCAAAATTGATTGGATCCAGGAGATCCATTTTCTTCCAAATCCCTTTTTCTCTAGAATGCTAATTATTACTTGGTGTTCAATTTGTCAAAAGCCTTCTTGAAGTCCAACTTGAGGACCACTATTTCTTTTTTGATCGGTGACACAGTGGGTACTCAAATGACCATGCAAGGCAATCTTGGGCCCGGACAGCAAAGAAGTCCAAACTACCCCCTCTCTCTCCCAATCCTTCGGCTTCAGCACCCATCTGCTCAGCATCGCCGTCGCGTCCAAGCAAGCAAGCAAGCTAGCAAGCAAGCTAGCTAGTTAGCAAACGTCGCGGCTGGCATGCCGACAGAGCAAGCTAGTCAAGCGTACTGCTATCCCTTCACTTCTTTTTTTTCGAAACGTAATTCAACTGCGCTGGTGCATTGGTTTAACATATTTATTTCTTTTTTTTCAAGGTGTATATATTTCATTGTACATAAAATTTCAGAGATGTATTCGTAATTATTGTTTCGTTTTTTTTGCACTACTTTACCTTTTTTCTACATCTTTTTTTTCAGGCCTATATATTACTTGTTACACCAATTTGGTCTCGTCAGTACTTGCTGATTTCTCAGAACCTGTTATTATTACTAGGACTCGCATCAAACGTCAAGATATATTTTGAGGATTCCATTACATTTTAATTCGAAGCACATTAAAATTGTAGCCTCGATGCTTAAACCATAAGTAATTTCAAAAGCACGAAGCACCACTCTGTCTTTCTTGTTTTAATACATGAAAGATAACAGTTTCAAAAGCAGGCTTAGGACTGCCTTGTACTTCATATTTTCCCTAGTCAGAAAGATATTGCATCTCTAACTGAAGCCGGTGGATGTGCAATGTTTCCTTCCATAGTGAGCAGCTGGAACAAGAGGTTCACTCTTTGTAGTTGCATAGGTTCCTGGAAATTAGCATGTGCTCAGACATGTGTCATCACCTGTTGTAGACTACAGAATAATATCATGCAGTACGTACCTGAGTCAGTACTCTTGTCACCTTCAGCACGGTGGGCGCGACCCATGGGCGTGGACGAGCGTGGACCAGCTGCGGGCGGATCGAGCAGAAGGCCGGCCCATGGGTAATGGCACACAGGAAACCACAAAAGTTCAGGGCTGAGGGCATTCTTGTCTTTTCTCGTGGTCAGTTAACACCGTTACCTGCTCAAATTGACAGAATGGCACACAGGTAAAAGAAAAAAAGTGTCATGGCACACAGGTGCGAAACAAATTTTCAGTGGCACACAGGTCAGTTGTAAATTTTGTAATGGCACACAGGTAAAAGGCTCTAATCAATGGTAATGGTGATATTTCAAAGGCATTGCATGCATGTGGGTTGCGGTGTTTACAAAAAGATAGACACACACATAGATAGAACTAGTATAGTGCCCGTGCTAACGCTACGGTTATATTTTAGAAATGCACATGAACAAACCGAAATGCAAAACCAACCTTTTATTTATGTGGCTTGAAAAAAAATGAAGCGACGCGCATTCAAAAAAACATAGATGTACAGAAACCTATTGCACCAGCAACAATTTTAACCATGACGCGCATTCAAAAAGCATAGATGTACAGAAACCTATTGCACCAACAACAATTTTAACCATGACACCAGCTACAAGTATATGAGAGGTTCCACAGGTACACTCTTTATTCATCCTTTAGGTGTAAAACCAATGAACCAGACATGATCTCATAATGTCAACTACATATCACATGTTCATAGTAGAGTTATGATCACCATCTTATTCAAGAAGTGGCTACAAGAAGTCGCTCCACACTACAGCATGGCCACTTCTAGCTGTGTTAACCATGACACCGTTGCTCACTGCCCGTGTTAACCATGACACCTTTGCTCACCTTTTCTTAGAACCTTTGGTTGAATCAATCGATTAGCAAGAACAGTAGGGGAGGCCCCTCCTTGTCACATAAAAACAATCAATAATGAGAAGTTTGTAAATTTAAAGTTGTACTAAAATGGTTTGCATCGTGGAGTTGGGGGCCAGGATGAGCGGTTCTTTAGCTAACCAATCCTCTATCCCCATAATTTCCGTGTGGTAGCATCTTCTCCAAAAGAAACAGACATTGAACCACAAAAATGCAAAAGGCTCAAAGCATCACCAAGCTAGCAAGCTGTGGATGCCTAGCATCTGCAGCAGAAAATACTTTTTTAATAAGGCAGAAAATACATTTTTAATATGGCAGAAAAATACAATTAGAAGTTACAGATTTGCCATATAGCCTTGACATTAAGAATTCAGGATAAACAAATGCATTTGGCAACAAACACAAAGGATATATCGATCTAACAAAGGCAAGACCAACAATTTTATCATTTCACCCAAAAAAATTGATAGTATTTTCTAATTTCTCATTCGTTTTAACATAAGCTGAAATCTGCAAGCACTACCCAACAGAACCACCACGATTTTAGCAGCATTCGACAAAGAAGAATTTAAAAAAAAAAAAAATAGACTACTTCCAATTCCTGATATATAGAGCATTGTAGCTTTTGAATTTTTTCTAAAATATAGTGCATTCGGGAAACAACAAGATAATGTTTACTTAAATAAAAGCACATGATTATTTTCTATATAGAAAGTAATTCATTTCCTTGCCTATTTTGTAATAGAAGATTGAGAGTTTCTCCTCCCAATTCCATTATAACGAGCGTTCACTCGTTTGTGACTCCAGCGAACGATTCGACCGCTCCACTCTTTCCTTTTCTATCACATTCTCCTTTCCTTTCCCGTCCTCGAAGTACTTTCCTTCTCAAAAATTCGACTACCCTATGAAGCGATGCAGGTAGGGGATTTTGAACGGTGCCCGGCCAAATTGCATGCCAACGTCATTATAGAAAAATCAAAACATTTTTTCTAAACACTATAACTTTTGAACAATGCATCCGTTTTTAATTCCGTTTGCACCGGTGTATTCTGCGTGACGAGATGAACAAAACTAGACCCCACATGTATATGTTTCAAAGATTTTTTTGTTCACCTTTTTTCCTGTAAGTTTCATGTTTAAGTTTTTTTTATGATGCTCGATCTGTTACCTAAATTATACGTTAAAGTTATGTGTATATGTTATATTATAACTTTGCAATATTTTAAGTTATGTGTATAAGTTAGATTATTACTTTACCAACAGTTATGATTAGTTAGTCTGATTAAGTTTGACTACTAACTTACCAATATAAGTTATGTTAAATAACTTAGATTGACCTCTAAATATGGATCTTCAGTTAAGACTACTGCCTTTACTAATAGTTATGATTACTTACCATGACTAACTTAAAAATATAAGTTATGTAGTACAACTTAGTTTGATCTCTAACTATGTATCATAAGTTAAGACTACTAACTTTACTAATAGTTATGATTAGTTAGTCTGACTAAGTTTGAGTATTAACTTACTAATATAAGTTATGTTATCCAACTTAGTTTGATATATCAGTTTCAATAAATATTTTCTTTCTTTTTTTTTTTGGTCATCATCATGTGACGTAACACCAAAAAGAGAATCATGGCCTTCCGCGGTTGAGAGCGGAGATAGTGCACGTCCATCTGATAATAGAATAGCCTTGCCAAAAGAGGGAAGCGGTGGGATTTACAGTTTTTCCTCAAATGGAATTTAGTTGGTGTTGTTCGATCGTTCGCGAGAAGTGAATCGGATGAACGTTCATGCGGAATAGGGACCCCTAATAATCTATTACCTAATAATAAAAGGAGAAAATTTCAGTTTGCCAACAAATTTCAGTCTGCCGGTTGTTTCTGTCCGCCTCCCCACTCCGTATCCTACAAGGATCAAGTAGCGTAGGTTTTTTTACGTTACTAAATAGATATTAGAGTGAGAAAAAAATATAAGGGTTCTAGATGTAAAGATGCAAAAGAGTAAAAAAAATGGAAGAGTCTTAAGAGTTTTTTAAATAGATCGGAGTTCCCGATGCAAAATACCAGAGATCTTGCAAAACTCACCAAAAATCATAGAGAAATCCGAAAAATACCAAACTAGTTCTATTAGTTTCTTTAAAATATGATCTAGCCATATATGTTATGAATCTTGTTCGATTGTGCTTTTATTTATAGACGTGTTAAATTATTCTTGCATATGTCGTATGCATATAGATTCGACGATGGACAAGAACGTGCTAGAGGAAGATCCAGAATACGCAGAGGATACCCCTCATCATCATTGTCCTATAAGCCTTCACCCCCTTTCGCTGTCTGGTTCCTGTCCAAGACAAATCTGGTGCATAACCCTTATCTTTCAACTGTTATTATGCTTGTTTCTACATTAAATTTTAATAAGGAAGATTTACACCATCTATATAGTTTTGATTAAAAAACATAACTTATTTTTGCATTAAAATATGGATTAGCCAATGATACAACTAATTATGTCATGAGCTAGAATGTTGGACAATATGTAATTACTGACAAGGCCTGCCATATGAAAAAATAGAGATCTCTCGTTATAATCAACGGTGGACAAAAAGTTAAGTTGATATGATGCATCAAAAATATACACATGAGTCGTAGAAACACATGAGTTGTATGAAAAAGCTACAAAGTTATAATATATTTATATCTAAATAATTATGTACTTTGCAAATGAAGGAAAAAAATATATCAAGGTGTTTTTTAATTCGATATAGGTTTAATAAGACATTGTTGTTTAATGTGAACATTAAACTATATTATGGATGTAATGAAAATGATAAAATAAAGGGAGTTGCTATATTCCAGATGACTGAAATTTAGCAAATATTCCAGGCGATGGTTACAACCTTTAGATTTCAGTTCAATGCTCAGGATTCCTCCCGGTAAGTTTGAGCAATGCCACTTTCTTTCCTGTCTTATTGGTTTTAGCATGTGCACGCCCGCTGGCCGGACCCATAAACAAACTGGACTCAATACAAAATCATACCATACCAGCGCACGCGTCACAGCTCCATCCAACGTCGGAGGTGTCGCCTGAAGAGAAGCACGAAAATTGTAAAATAAATTTTAAAAGCATAAAATATAAGTAGATATGTACCATTCATGTTATTATTTTTACATTAATATTATTAGTTTTTTCTCCCGTTGAACGCACGAGCATATTTGCTAGTCTATTACCTAATAATAAAGCGAGAAAATTTCAGTCTGCCAATACCTTTCTATCCGCCAATAACTTTCTGTCCGCCAGCCGGTAGCCCCCTCCCTCTCCGTATCCTATTTTCTTTAAAGTTTCTTTCCGTATCCTATTAATAGTTCAATACCGTTTTATATTTGAACACAAGGAAACCGGGAGCAAGGAAGATAATCTATATCTTAGAGGCAAAATTTTCGCTGCGTTTTTTTTCGTCCATCTCCAACCTCTATTCGGATTATGTTTTTTTATTAAATAAAAAATCTTGTTACTACTCCAGTATTTCTTTTCTACCGCTATTTCTTTTTTTCTGCCGGCCTTACCGAACTCGGAAAAAAGACTCGGTCTCACTTGTCCAAACGCATATATAGGAGTATTAGCGATGAAGATAAAAAAAAAAAAAAAAAAAAGGTTCCACGTAAAAATGCTAGAGGTGTTATTTTATTAGATCTGGATTTATTAGAGGATTGTATTTATTAGTAAAATCAATTAATAAACCAAATAAACATAGCCGAGCCCGTATTCTTTTTTATCGTCCAATGTGAGTTGCAAGTTCTTTATGCGCATCTAAAAGCAATTCAAAATACGGAGGAAAGAAAAGTGTATAAATGTCCATAATAATAGGCACTGAAACAATATGGATTCCTAACTTTCTAAAAAACAAGTAGGGATAATCTAAGATAAATCGAGATGACCCTGTATCCAGCTCGTGGATGGTAAGTAGTGTTCCATGGAGGTGATCGAGTCGATCAACAAAAAGGCCTTGAGAGTTTAAGAAAAAGACTTGGAGGATGGCGTACATCATTATGTGTCTCGTGAAACCAATATTGTGTTGTTGCTACTCGCAATAGCTGCCAACGTCGACGTATGAGAATCTCCATGGTCTGCTCATCCAAATGCCTATCTTGGTGAGGACTCCAGCCACATAAAACTTGGTAATGCGACGGTGGAGTGATGAGTAAAGAATGACATCTATGTGAAGACTAGCAACTGAGGACGGCGAGCGAGTGACGGGCGACGTCTACTTGAAGATGAGCCACACATGATCGCGGCGCAAGGCTCGGCGTGTGTCGACACAAGGTGCGGGACTTATCATCTATCACTGTGGGGCCTGGGACTCGGTGTATATTGTGCATTGTTTCTGGACATGGCATCCATGCTAATAGGGCTCGACGTCATCACCATGGGGTTCTACATTAAGTTCGCCAAACAACTCGCCGGCACGAAGATAGTGCCCACCGAATCTCATTTTGGAACACCGGAGCAAGCGAGCAATCGAGAAAGAACGACTAGCATAGTATCGAGAAAGAACGACTAGCATAGTGGCACAATGCAAGTAACCTCTTTTCTCTGCTTATAATAATGTTAATGAAAAACCATTGCTTTCAAGACAAAACAAGATATAGATGCTAAAACTTTAGGCAACGGTATATCTTCCCGTTGCAACGCACGGGTGAAAGGATCAAGATGCCCAAGAGGGGGGGTGAATTGGGCTAATTCTAAAAATTATTGCGGAATTAAACCTACTAGCCCATGATTCACCCCTCGGTGCCTATGTGTGTTCCTAGACAATCGATTAACTAAAGTTTTGCACCCTAAGTTCCAATCCTATTCTAGCATGGCAATTCTATGAAAGTAATTGCGAGAATGTAAGTGCTAGAAAGTAAATGCGGAAAGTAAAGGGACAAGGAACACGGCGATCTTTTTCCCGAGGTATCGGAGAGTCGCCACTCTCCACTAGTCCTCGTTGGAGCACCCGCGCAAGGGTGTAGCTCCCCCTTGATCCTCGCAAGGACCAAGTGCTCTCTAGGGCTGATTCTTCGTCGCTCCGACGCGGTGAATCGCCAAGAACCGCCACAAGATGAGTTGGGTCATCCACAAGCACCGCCGGATGATCACCAAGCTCCAATCACCACCAAGCCGTCTAGGTGATGGCGATCACCAAGAGTAACAAGCACAAACTCTCACTTGACCTCGCAAAGCCTAGGGAGAAGAGTGGATGCACACTAGCTACTCTCGATTGCTCATGAACTCATGGATTCTCAAATCTCTTCAAGTCATGAGGCTCTTGCAACTCTCTTACTCTCACAAAGTGTTTCTCAACAAATGAGCAAGAGAGCCGAAATGTAGAGGGTGGGGTTGTATTTATAGCCAAGAGCCAAAATCCAACCGTTACCTCGATTTCAGCTCAGACGTGAGCGCCGGACGCGTCCGGCCGCTCACCGCCGGACGCGTCCGGCGCTTTATGGAGTTTAAACGGCAACCTAGCCGTTGGGCTACAGTGCGGGCTCCGGACGCGTCCGGCGCCTGCGTCCGGCGCGCGTCCGGCGCGCGATTGACCTGAGCCCGACTCCAAAATTCTCTGGTCCGCGTCCGGCGCACGCCGGACGCCAGGCCCACGCGTCCGCCGCTCAGGGCAGACCAAGGGACGACTTTACCGTGCGCCGCCCACGGCTGGCGCGTCCGGCGCCTGTTGAAGCTCCCGTTTTCACTTGAAACGCGATCCTTTGAAAATGGCGACGACTTCAACAACTCTCGGGGCTCTCGTGTAACTTCCTAGCGCTAAGATTTCACCGGTGCACCACACCTAAACCCGAGACTCAACTAGGTCAGGCTACCCATTTGCACCCCCCTTAATAGTACGGCCAAAGGAGAAAACAAAGTCCTAACGACTAATCCGATGTCTCTCAACACCTTCGACAATCGGAACTAACCGTCCTTAACCTTGTCGTCCAACCTTTGAAAACCGAAACGATTTCCATCGCTAAGAGGGCATGCCAACCAATTTTCCTGAGATTCCATTACCATGACCTAACTCACATTGTTTCTGCAAAACACACGTTAGTCATAGTAATCTACATTGTCATCAATCATCGAAACCCACATCAAGGGGCCTAGATGCTTTCAATCTCCCCCTTTTTGGTGATTGATGACAACCTCTGGAGTATGAAGAGTTTAGTTGAGGTTTTCAAGCATGCTTGGTTCACATGAGCCTTGGACAATGAAAACAAAGGTTAGAATGACTCATGTGACACCAAGCCAAAAGAACTGTGCTCATATAATCTGCAAAAACAAGTTAGCACAAGACAAAAGCATAGCTCATATGGAATCAGAGTAAAACGCGGAAGCCAAGCACATATGAGCAAAGAGCCAGGTGACATAGAAGGTGATACCAAACCGAAGAGCATATGTCACTGCGAATGAAGGTACCTCACACATATCATACAATGCATAAAGTAAACATGAATGCATGCAAAAGTATCACTCAAAAGAACCAAATCCCAAGCTATGAGCTCCCCCTAAGTCTACATACTCCCAACTCTCCCCCTTTGGCATCAAGGACCAAAACCTAAGGCTGAGGGGTAGAAGGAACAGACGAGCCGGTCTCACGAGCATGAGGAGCAATGACGAACGCTGAAGTGTCATCTGGGCTATCGTCTGAGCTCTGCTGACCGAGTGACAGGAGCCCGCCGACCCTCCGGGCCGTGACGCCGGCGGTGAAGCGGTCCGGGTCTGCTCTGCGACACCGTGACGGTCGCCGTCTCCGTGGTCGGCACCGTGACCGGAGCTATCTCCGGGCCGACCACGTGGCTCGTCGGTGCGCAAGTGGAAGAGTAGGAGCCACTGTGGTACCGCCTCGCAGTAGGAAGAGGATCTCGTAGAGGCCACCGAGGAAGGTATAGTGCCCGATGTGCCGGTGCCCGTCACCGGAGGAATCTCGCTGCGAGGTTGCGGGTAATGCTGAACAGGCTGTCTCATGTACTCAGGTGTCGCCTCTCCTGTGAGTGCACTGTAGGAAGCCTGATGATGGGCTGCACCTGAGTCTGGAGTGAATAGCAGATGAGAGCCAACAGGTGAGAAGCCAGTGGAAATCCGTGGAAAGCCAGGGGACACCTGAACTGCCGGAGAAGAAGGTGCTATGCCTCGAGCCGGTAAGCCAAGCACTCGTGATCGGCATCGAGAAGGTCCTACTCCCGCAGTCGGTCTGGGGCTGGCCGGCTTGAGCCGAGGGAAGAATTCCCGAGGTACCGTGGCACCCGTCTGCTGAAATAGTGAGGCAATCAAAGTCATCGTCTGCAGTGCTGCTGCCGCCGTAGCCGATGCTTGTGCATCCCGGCGAGCTCGTATCTCGGCTAGAGCAATCTCATGCCGCTCCTCTCGCACGCTCTCCCGGTTGGCGCCAACTGTCAAGTACTGAGTCAAGCGCTCAATAGCCGCTCTGAACCGCCGCGCGCATCATGCGACGAGGAGGAGGACGAACTGGAACGTAGTACTCCTCATCATCCTCGAGTCCGAGGTGGTGATCTCATATCCCGCTGCCTCGGCTTACGCAAGCTCGCTTCTTCATCTCGCCGCTAGCTTGCTCAACTCTAGCATCCCGCTCGCTCCTGTCTATCAGAATCGATCTCCATGGCGAGGAATGACCGGAGGAACATCTGCGGTGATTCTGACAATCTGTGAAGCATCATAGGAGCCAAACACCTCATAATTCAGCGGATCTTCATATTCTTTTCTGATCGAGTCTGGAAGATCGCCATTTCTATAGATGAGCCAGGTGATCCAATGAGCATAGTGCATCAGGCGGTGGTGCTTGAAACTCCCATAGATGACATCTTCCATATCACAGAGTATCAAATCCCAGATATCAAAAGGAATCTTTCTCACAAGATGTGACACTACCCACTGCTGGAGCCTAGTGAACCCGTTTCTGAAACCGGGCCTAGCAAGAATGGTGTATCTCTGAATCTGATCAAGAACTCGAGCAAGGCGTAGCTCATCCTGTGGTGTCCTGCTCGACCCTGCACCAAAGTTAGGTCCAAAGACCTCTCTCATGAGCTCAGGAGGTGGCACTACTCCTCCCTGTGCACGGCGGGGTGGCACAATTCCTGGAAAGCACAGCTAATGCAGCTTGATGGGCTGCTCTGAAATCCCCAAGAAGTTCCTGGCTTCCTCACTAGACAAGTTCTGCCTCTGACCACGAATGGTATATGAGATGAGTGAATGATTTGGAGCTATCCACAGTGTAGCATAGAACTCTAGCACCCATTCTGGAATATATCTGCCAGATCTCCCAATCAGATCAATCATGCCTGGCTGTGCACCCAAATACTCCCTGAAGGCCTGGCCCAACACATGTGAGAAGGTGTCAGCTATCACTGTCCTCTGCTTGGTAATCTTTGACTTCGGCCTGTAAGCCTCTACCAAGGACTTGTGCAGAGCTGTGTAATAAGGTGCACCAGCTCTCTCTCTGGAAGCAGGAAACCAGGTGTTGATGTCCACCTGTCTAATCGCCTGTATCTTCTTTGCACTGGCCTTCAACAGCTCCTCTGTACTCAGTCTAGGTCCTGTAGGGCCCCTGCTGGGCTGCCTCTGTGGAGTCGAAGAGGGACCTGACTCCTGTGACTGCTGAGCTGTCTGCTGCTGGAGAGTCCTGACACGGGAGGACCGTCGTAATGGAAAAAGATCCTGCTGCTCAAGAATGGTCTCCTCTCGCCTCGGGAGCCTCGCGCGCCTCTCCCCGTGCCGCTGCGATCCGTGCTCTTGTATCACAATGCCTCGCACCCCGCGAAGCTCTCCTCTCGGCACGCTCTGCTTCGTCGCCGCTATCGCCCCGGGCTGCCCGAGAATCAGGCGGCAACCTTTTTCTTTTCCTCATAGTCACCGTTTTCTTGCCTTTAGCTTTCTCAATCATTTCGGGAAGATTTGGCCTTCTGTGTGGATCATCATCTCCCCCTGAACCCCTGACTGAATTTTTGCACCTGGGCATGGCTGACACTGCTACTGATCAGACAATCTGAATACTGAGAGAGGATGAACTGATGTCTTAAGAGGCTTGGCCTCAAACCATACCCACAAGCTTGGCTTAGGGTTCAACTGCCACTGCCAGTAACCAAATGACACGGCTCGCTGCAAGAATGGAGTAGATAGGGAATATATAACCATAAGCATAACTAGAGATGCGAAAGCCTATTCGGAAGCAAAGCACTAGGTAAGAATAAGATAGATTATGGTTAATACCTAGACCACGACAATCTCCTGTGAAAAGGTAAGATGACGACGTAGGGCACCTCTTGAGCACAATATGGAATCACTGCATGAAGGATTTGGCCGAGAAAAGATCAATACAGTGATAGAAGTGGGCTTTGGCATTTCATCGAGCAGGTTGAGGGCAGGGTGGTGGCTCACCAGGAAGGAGGCTTCCCTTGATCGAGATGACGCCGAGCGGCGCACCAAATCACAGAGGGATAGCCACGGACGGGATTGCCCGAGCTCATCGGAGAAGATGACGACCTCGAGGGCGGCGTCAATGGTGGCGCCGGTGGTAACTGGCGGCGAGATGGGGCGGCGCTGGCCTGCGAATGCATGAGGGCTGGAGCAGTGGAGCAAGGGCGGCGCGGTGCGAGCAGTGCGGGCGGCGCGGCAGGGCAGTGCGGGCGGCGCGGCACGGGCAGTGTGGATGGCGCGGCGCAGTGTTCTAGGGTTAGCGGGCGACGGCGGCGTACGGATGCGAAGGAGGAAGAAGAGGGCCGCGGGCCGGTTCGAAGTGGAGGAAGAAAAACGGGGTGGCCCCACACGTCAGATTAAGTGATTCGCGCACTTCCTCATCGCGCCGGACGCGTCCGGGACGAGTCCGGGGGTCCGCCGGACGCCGACCAGAGACTCCAAAAATCTTGGGCTCAGCTCAATCTCGTCGGACGCGGTGCGGACGCGGTCGCCGGACGCGGGCGAAACACTGTTACGCGTCCGGCCCGTCTCGATCTTCAGGCTTCATCTGCTACTTTAACTTCATAAGGCGCCGGACGCGTCCGCCGGTTCTCCAATGCGCGTCCGGCGCTCTTTAAAGAGCTGATTTGAATCTTTTCTTCGTGGCACCTTCTCCCAATTGATTTCCAAACTTTTTAAGAGAAAATTAAACACAGTTTGGAATCAATATGAGATCCTCACTCTCAACCCCTCAATTTTTTAAATAGTTTGCCATAGGCTACACATAATTTTCGAAAATAGGCGATAACCACGAGCGAGGAACAACATGTGGCCATGAGCTTGAGTTTACAAACCAAGAGAAGCATCAAAAAGCTTTCTCAATTCATGGACGAACACGAGGGTTGCTCAAGAGATAAACGAAAAGAAACGAAGAGCAACACACAAGTACATAAAAATACTTGGAATTTGAATCTAGGCGGCTTGTCGGGTTTGAACCAAGGGTAAGCTTCTTCACACCTCCGGAGAGTGTTATCTTAACCATGTTAGACAAGCCCTATATGCATTACAGAAAATTAAACATGCTCTATAAACAATGCAATGCAACCGACAACACCTTTCACCTCTTCCTTGTGAAGTTGCTTAGGTCAAGGATATTGAGCTCATTCCTTAACCTACAAAAGGTTGATTCATCCAATGGCTTTGTGAAGATATCCGCTAATTGATCCTCACTTCTCACACCTTCTAGAGATATATCCTTTTTAGAGACATGATCTCTAAGAAAGTGGTGGCGGATATCTATATGCTTTGTGCGAGAGTGTTGAACCGGGTTGTTTGCAATCTTCACTGCACTCTCATTGTCGCACAAGAGAGTCACTTGACCAAGATTCACACCATAGTCAAGGAGGGTTTGTTTCATGTACAAGATTTGTGCACAACAAGCCCCCGCTGCTATATACTCGCTTCGTTTGTGGATAGAGCAACACTGTTCGCTTCTTTGATGACCAAGAGACAAGTGACCTCCCAAGCAAATGGCACCCTCCGGATGTGCTTTTTCTATCAATTTTGCAACCGGCATAATCCGAATCGGAATAGCCAACAAGTTGGAATCTTGCTCCTTTGGGATACCATAAACCAATGCTTGGGGTGAGCTGCAAGTACCTAAGAATCCTCTTAACAGCACTCAAGTGAGCTTCCTTAGGATCGGCTTGAAAACGAGCACACATACACACACTAAACATGATGTCGGGCCTAGATGCGTGAGGTACAACAAGCTACCGATCATAGAGCGGTAAAGAGTTTGATCCACGAGTTACCTTCCACATCAAGGTCGAGATGCCCATTAGATGCCATAGGAGTGTTGATTGGCTTGCAATCCTTCATATCAAACCTCTTGAGGAGGTCCTTGGTATACTTCTCTTGTGATATGAAGGTCCCTTCCTTCATTTGCTTGATTTGAAAACCAAGAAAGAAGGTGAGCTCACCAATCATAGACATCTCGAACTCTTTTGACATCATGTCACCAAACTTCTTGCATTCTTCTTCATTTGTTGAGCCGAAGATGATATCATCAACATATACTTGACAAATGAAGATCTCCCCATTTAGCTTCTTGGTGAAGAGTGTGGTGTCAACCTTCCCGATGATAAACCCTTCTCAATGAGGAAGTCCCTAAGGCGCTCATACCATGCTCTAGGAGCTTGCTTGAGCCCATAAAGTGCCTTGGACAACCTCGAAAACATGATTAGGACAGCTAGGGTCTTCGAACCCGGAGGTTGATCAACATAAACAAGCTCATTAATGAAACCATTTAGAAATGCACTCTTCACATCCATTTGAAATAGTTTCATTTCATGGTGTGAAGCATATGCAAGGAGGATACGGATGGCTTCAAGTCTTGCAACCGGTGCAAAGGTCTCTCCAAAATCTAGGCCTTCAACTTGAGAGAACCCCTTTGCCACGAGCCTTGCCTTGTTTCTCACAACATTGCCTTGGTCATCTTGCTTGTTGCGGAACACCCACTTGGTACCTATAATTCTTGCATTCTTGGGACGCTCTTCAAGAGTCCAAACCTTGTTGCGGGTGAAGTTGTTCAATTCTTCATGCATGGCATTCACCCAATCCGGATCTTGAAGAGCTTCACCTACATCTTTTGGTTCAACACAAGAAACAAACGAGTGATGTTCAAAAAACTAGCAAGTCTTTGAGATCGAGTCATTACACCCCTTGATGGACTCCCTATGATTTGATCTTGAGGATGATCATGGAGTTTGGGAATTCTCTTTTCAACCACTTGAGGATTTGGTTGGGGAGCGTCAACATCTTGAGCTTGTGCCTCTCTTTGTTCATGGGAGACATGAGTGTCTTCATGTTCGGTCATCCCATCTTTTTCTTTGTCATCTTGAGGCACACTTGACGAAGAAGAAGGCTTGTCAATGACTTGCACTTCATCATCATCTTCTTTAGGCTTGACGTCTCCCACCGGCATGTTCTTCATTGCTTCCCTCAATGGTTCATCACCTACATCATCAAGATTCTCAATTGCTCCTTGGGAGCCGTTAGATTCATCAAACTCCACATCATATGTTTCTTCTACCAAACCGGTGGCATGGTTGAATACTCGATATGCTTTGGATTTTGATGAGTAACCAACAAGAAAACCAATATCACAACGTCTTTGAAACTTCCCTAGGTGTTGCCTTTTCTTGTAGATGTAGCATTTGCAACCAAACACCCGGAAGTAAGAGACGTCCGGCTTCTTCCCATTGAGCAGCTCATAGGGGGTCTTGCCATGGAACTTGTGAAGATATAACCGATTTGATGCATAACATGCTGTGTTGATAGCTTCAGCCCACAAGTTTTCAGGAGTGTTGTACTCATCAAGCATTGTTCTTGCTAGAGTGATCAAGGTCCGGTTCTTCCTCTCAACTATGCCATTTTGCTAAGGTGTGTAGGTGGAAGAGACTTCATGTTTAATCCCAACTTCATCACAATAAGCTTCAATGTTGGTGTTGTCAAATTCTTTCCCATTGTCACTTCTAATTTTCTTGATCTTGACATCAAATTCATTTTGAGCTCTCTTTGCAAACTTCTTGAAGCAAGGGGTGGCTTCGGATTTGTCATGAAGAAAGAAGGTCCATGTGTATCTTGAGAAGTCATCAACAATCACTAGACAATGGAGTTTCCCACCAAGGCTCTTGTATGTGGTTGGTCCAAATAGATCCATATGCAAAAACTCTAGCACTCTTGAAGTTGATAGAAAAGCTTTGGTTGGATGAGTGTTTGCAGCTTGCTTGCCGGCTTGACATGCACTACAAGGTTTGTCCTTTTCAAACTTGACATCTTTCAAGCCCCTCACTAACTCTTTCTTCAAAAGCTTCTTGAGTGTACTCATCCCAACATGTGCTAGCCTCCTATGCCACAACCACCCAAGTGAAGTCTTGGACAACAAACAAACATTCGATTTGCATCTTCGGAGGTGAAATCCACTAGATAGAGATTGTTGTATCTAAAGCCTTTGAATATCACGGTTGAGTCTTCTTTCTTTGACACTATCACTTCATTCTCATCAAACAAGCATTTGAATCCAAGATCACACAATTGACCCACCGATAGCAAGTTGAAGCTCAAAGGTTTAACATAAAGCACATTTGACAAAGAGTGATCATTTGATATTACAACTTTGCCCAAACCCTTGACTTTGCCCTTTGAATTATCACCAAATGTGATTCTATCTTGATTTTGCTCCCCTTCATCTAGTGAGGCAAACATACGAGGTTCACCGGTCATATGTTGAGTGCAGCCACTATCAATAACCCAATGACTTCCACCGGTCCTGTAGTTTACCTACACACAAGAGATCAAGCTTGAGGTTTATGGACCCAAATTTGTTGAGGGCCCTTGACTTTCTCTACTAGAGACTTTGCAACCCAAATTTGCTTAGGCCTATTCTTATTGGGGGGGCCTAAGAAGGTGACATTCACTTGTCCTTTTGAATCTTTTCTAACCACATAATGAGCATTGTATGCAAAGGGTCTAGCATGCTTGGGCAAGGGTTGTGGTGGTGGAGTTTCACACTCATGAGCAAAGTGACCTTCTTGTCCACACTCAAAACATCTCTTTGGCTTTGGCTTTGGTTTTTGCTTTTGTTGACTTGCTTGCTTTGCTTGATGTTGCTTCTCTTGATGTGACTTGAACCCAATGCCACTTCTATCGGTCTTCATTACGGTGTTCATCAAGAGCTCACTTTGAAGTGACTTTCCTTTTGCAAACTTACTCAATCCAATCTTGAGATGTTCTTTCTCTTGCTTGAGTTTCTTGTTCTCTTCTAGACGTGACTCATTTGTTGATTGCTTCAAGCATGACATTTCAAAGTGAAGTCTTTTGTTCTCTTCTTTGAGCTTCTCATTCTCAAGTGCTAGTCCCTCATCTTCAATAGTGACGGTGTGACTGATTTTTGCTTGTTCAAGATCCTTCTTGAGCTGTTCATTTTCATTCTTCATCTTGACATAGTCATCATAATGCTCACCACCACCGACTTGCCTTTGCTGCTAGCACCTTGCTCAATGATCTCATCACATGATGTAGCTACATCATTCTTAGCAACATTGTTAGTAGCCTCATGTGTTTCGGCAAGAAGCTCATAAGCCATCGCTAGATTCCCATGATCAACTTTAATAGTTGTGTACTCCTCTTTTAGAGAGCTATAACTAGATTTGAGCTCATCATGCTTCTTCTCAAGGTTCTCATTTTCAACTTTAAGCTCTTTTGAAGAAGCTTTGAGTTCCTTGAGTTTAGAAGACATGATTTCATTTTGATCTCTAAGCTCATCATTAGTTTTCTCGCATAGCTTCCATCTTTTCTAGAAGAGAAGTATTTTCACTATCAAGCTCATCACATCTTCCTCTAGTCTTAATGATGGTTTTTGAGTACTTTCTAAGCAATTTGACAAGCTCATCATAGGTAGGTGACTCATACTCATCATCACTATCACTTTCACTACCACTATCATCACTATCACCATGTTTGGAATGTACCTTCTTTTCACTTTTAGCCATAAGGCAAAAGTGGGATGGAGTAGATGATGATGGCAAGATTTGTGGAGGTGGTGAAGATCCAATGCCAATAGCAGCCACTCCTTCATCATCACTTTCCTCATCGGATGACCCACAAGAAGACTCAATATCGGTGAGCCAATCACCAACAATATAGGCCTTGCCATCCTTCTTCTTGTGATGCTCTTTCTTTTCTTCCTTCTTCTTGTGATGCTTGTCTTTCTTCTTCTTTTCTTTTTCTTCATCATCACTTGAGTCATCCTTCTTGTCCTTGCCCTTCTTCTTCTTGTACCTCTTGTCTCTTGGAGGCTCCGGACATTGATGAGCTAGATGTCCAGTCTTGCGGCAATTGAAGCACTCCATTTCGGAGATGGGCTTCCTTTTGCTACTTGTGAAGAACTTCTTCTTCTTGCCATCAAACTTGACACCATTTTTGTTGAGCTTCTTCAACATCTTGGTGGTCTTCTTCACCATGAGAGCAAGACTCACATCATCAATTTCAGCATCACTAGAATCATCATGAGTTGCCTTGGCCTTGCCTTTTCTTGAGTGACTTGCATTGAGGGCCAAATCTTTCTTCTTGGATGATGAGCCATCCTCGGGGGTGAGATGCATGTACATCTCATGAGCATTGATCTTTCCCAATATTTGAGTCGGTGTAGCATTGGAAAGATCACCTTGGTGAAGCACGGTGACAATGTGTCCATATTTTTCAATGGGGAGGACACATAGGATCTTTCTTGCAACATCGGATGGCGACATTTGATTGAGTCCAAACCCATTGAGTTCCTCTACAATAGTGTTCAAACGGGAATACATCTCATTAGCACTTTCATTAGCTTTCATCTCAAAGGAATTTAACTTGCGCATAACAAGATGATAGCGTTCCTCACGCTCACTCTTAGTTCCCTCATGGAGCGCACAAAGGTCGGACCATAGTGCATGGGCGTCCTTGTGGTTCCTAACGCGATTGAACACATCCTTGCAAAGACCGCGGAATATAGCGTTCCTTGCCTTTGCATTCCACTTCTCATAGTTAGCCTCTTCACCAACAAGGCTAGCGGAATCCTTGGGTTTTGGGAGTCCTTGAGAAGCGGCACGGAAGCATCCAACATCTATCGCTTCTAAATGTGCTTCCATGCGAATTTTCCAATAAGGAAAATCGTCTCCATCGAACATGGGAGGAGGTCCATCCCCATGGGACATCTTTACTCTAGGCGGTTAAGTCTAATTTAGAGCAAACCGGCTCTGATACCACTTGAAAGGATCAAGATGCCCAAGAGGGGGGGTGAATTGGGCTAATTCTAAAAATTATTGCGGAATTAAACCTACTAGCCCATGATTCACCCCTCGGTGCCTATGTGTGTTCCTAGACAATCGATTAACTAAAGTTTTGCACCCTAAGTTCCAATCCTATTCTAGCATGGCAATTCTATGAAAGTAATTGCGAGAATGTAAGTGCTAGAAAGTAAATGCGGAAAGTAAAGGGACAAGGAACACGGCGATCTTTTTCCCGAGGTATCGGAGAGTCGCCACTCTCCACTAGTCCTCGTTGGAGCACCCGCGCAAGGGTGTAGCTCCCCCTTGATCCTCGCAAGGACCAAGTGCTCTCTAGGGCTGATTCTTCGTCGCTCCGACGCGGTGAATCGCCAAGAACCGTCCACAAGATGAGTTGGGTCATCCACAAGCACCGCCGGATGATCACCAAGCTCCAATCACCACCAAGCCGTCTAGGTGATGGCGATCACCAAGAGTAACAAGCACAAACTCTCACTTGACCTCGCAAAGCCTAGGGAGAAGAGTGGATGCACACTAGCTACTCTCGATTGCTCATGAACTCATGGATTCTCAAATCTCTTCAAGTCATGAGGCTCTTGCAACTCTCTTACTCTCACAAAGTGTTTCTCAACAAATGAGCAAGAGAGCCGAAATGTAGAGGGTGGGGTTGTATTTATAGCCAAGAGCCAAAATCCAACCGTTACCTCAATTTCAGCTCGGGATGCCGGACGCGTCCCGGCAGCTCCACCGCGGACGCTGTCCGGCGCTTTATGGAGTTTAAACGGCAACCTAGCCGTTGGGCTCTGATGCGGGCTCGGACGCGTCCGGCGCTGCGTCCGGCGCCGCGTCCGGCGCGATTGACTCCGCGAGCCCGACTCCAAAACTCTTCGGTCCGCGTCCGGCGCACGCGGACGCCAGCCCACGCGTCCGCCGCGCCAGGCGCAGACCAAGGGACGACTTTACCGTGCGCCGGAAGCGTCCGCGCCACGGGCCACAAGCGTCCGGCGCTGTTGAAGCTCCCGTTTTCACTTGAAACGCGATCCTTTGAAAACGGCGACGACTTCAACAACTCTCGGGGCTCTCGGGTAACTTCCTAGCGCTAAGATTTCACCGGTGTGCACCACACCTAAACCCGAGACTCAACTAGGTCGAGCTACCCATTTGCACCCCCCTTAATAGTACGGCCAAAGGAGAAAACAAAGTCCTAACGACTAATCCAATGTCTCTCAACACCTTCGACAATCGGAACTAACCGTCCTTAACCTTGTCGTCCAACCTTTGAAAATCGAAACGATTTCCATCGCTAAGAGGGCATGCCAACCAATTTTCCTGAGATTCCATTACCATGACCTAACTCACATTGTTTCTGCAAAACACACGTTAGTCATAGTAATCTACATTGTCATCAATCATCGAAACCCACATCAAGGGGCCTAGATGCTTTCAACGGGCACTTTTGCTAGTATATATTAATAATAAATTGACAAAATTTCCTTCTGCCTATCTATTCTGTCCGCTCGGTCAATCTGTTTCTGGATCAACGTGAGGTTCGGTTGTTTGAGTATATGATGAGAAAAAAATATAGAAACAAAGCAAGGGTTCTAGGTGCAAAAGTACAAGAGAGAAAGAAAAGGTGGAAAGATATAAATTGAATTGGATAAACTTGAGGATCCCTGATGTAAAAGTTCAGTCCATGTCGGGCCTCCTATTACTGGGCTAGAATCCATCTCGTGGGCCTTTTGCGACAGTGTGGACCGAGTCATAGCTTAGCTCTTTTTCTTTTTTTAATGTTTATGCTAAAATAATAAACTTGTAAACTATGTGAAAAATAGTAGTAATCTATACCTATATCTATATCTATATCTCTATCCCTTCCCTAATAATAAAGAGGTAAAATTTCTCGGTATTTTTTCGTCCATCTATTTTTTTTTGTTTCTCTCTAACTACTGGACAACAGAGAATGACTTCCGTCCGGAGTTATATATATATAACTTGTGTTCGTACAAGTTAGAATTGCTCTCATCTAAACCAATTAATATAGAGTCTTATTCTAAAATTATATAGCTTTGTTGTAAAAAAACATGAAGATGTTCACATATATATACGATTTCCTTAATTTTTCTATCATCAATTCCATTTTGTTTTTCGGTTGGGACGTCGGCTACGAATCCATGTAGAGGTGTATGGCTTTGGGGGAGTTTCAAGTTCAATACTAGGCAAGTTTGTTGCCTCACCATGCAAACAAAATAATTCTAGCATAAAGTTATTGATCTCTTTACAAATAGAAAAACTTATTTTATTAAAACCTAAATCAACTACGTCCTAAATAATCAAACAGTTCAATAGTTTCAAAATTAATATTATGATATATTAATCTCAAAAAATATATATTATGATATATTTAAGAGCAATTTTTTTCTATACTTTATAACATGAGAGAAAAATATCTCAATTAAGTGTTACTTTACAACATGAGAGAAAAAATACCAAAATTAAGTTTTAATTCGATATAGATTTAATAGGACACTATATACTATATATGCAAACAATAGCTATATTATGGATGCCATGATTATCAAAAAATAAATTATATCTTTAAAACTTTATATACAAGAGATAAACGTAAATAATTATTTTAGAAATTTTTTATCGTATTTTTATAAATATTTGATGGATTTTTTCCCGGGCATATGCCCTAGTATTCCTTATATGTCGATCAGCTGGCTCTCCGTTTACATAAGACTGTTATTGGTAGTTGGAACGTAGGACTCCGATCCATGTACACTGCACACTTGCAGTTTTGGACTTCAGTGAGATTCTAGAGCGAGGTTGTGTGTCTGCAGTCTGCTAAAAGGAGTTTTTTTTTTTTTAAGGAATGCTAAAAGGAGATTCTAGGTTATTTCTTGATTTAAATACAATATATATGACTAATTTCATTTATCTATATATATGTTCTCTATCACTAAAACGTTTCACCAAATTGAATACAAAGATTCAGCGTTATTTGCATTTTCTTCAGAAAGAAAGACCAGTAGTGGTTCAGATTTTGAATTGCAAATATATACATAATACAGATGCCTGCCTCAACTGCATATATATGTGCAATATATACATGCATGCGTTTTCCTTTTTAGCAGCAGATGTGACATTGCATCGTCAGATTACAGCAGCAGAATTAATGGTTACGTTTGGTGAAGTGTTATAATTAATTAGTATACCCATAAGTATCAGAGTTAACGCATGCATGCAAAGGCTAACTTCTCTAGAGAAAAATAGACGACTATATCGATCTACATGCAAAGAACTAGCTAGAAAGTGAAAGGAAATAACTGAGAGAAAAAGACCCCTCCCCAGCTTGTTTTGTTCCATATATGTACACGTAGTACTGCAAGAACGTCCACAACCAGACATATCCATTCCTCACTGTCGATCTATCGATCGGTTCCTTGTACAAAACAACAATGTTTTTATATATGATTGATTCGTTGGACTGTAGTATTTTAGTACGTACGTGGTACACCTATTTATGCACTTAATTGGCTTCGTCAAAGTTGCATATTATTGGAATATTGGAGCCTTTGTTAAATTGTTTTTTTTTTAAAAAGAGTTTCCTCGACTTTTATTGAAAGCCACCAACCTTTGTTAAATTGTTCATTGTATACAGTTATATTAATTGGGACGAACAATGCTTAATGTAAGCTTTGCAAACATCATCGATCGTCACATCTTATTGCGGTGCGAGCTGATGATGCATCATATCCCGATTTAGTTGCGGAGTCAGTAGGGTTTAGTAGTGACCTCTCGTCCATGAGGACAAGGAAGTGCCATCTTTCATTTTAACAAAGATCGACAGCAGTAGTGTGTGTGAGAGATAGTACGCGGCACATTCGAGGGCAGCTGATAGAAAGAGACCTTTCCGCTAAATAGCAGAAGTGGAAGGCATGCAAAGCTTTGATATCGAATTGTATTGGCCAATTGGGAAAGCACAGCAGCATCGTCCATCCGGCCGGATGCAAATAAAGTCAAGTTGCACTCGGAGAGGTATACGTAGTAGGCGGCTCCAACAACACTTGTGTCGCCCGCCACCATTGATAAAGAGTGAAAAGAACCAAGATTCAGGACGCCAACCAAAAGCGCCTCTCAAAAATAGCAGTACTATATAGTACATGTACATGTGATTGACAAGCTAGTTAAGCTTAGGTTGAAGTGTATATGCTCGAATATATATGCATGCTACCGTTTTTTTAAGAAAAAGACATGCTACTATATTTTTTCTCGAAGTCTCTCAGGGCATCTTTGTATTAAGAAAAACAGAATTTGTTTACAATTCGCTGAAACTCTTGCTTGGGAGGGCTGGATATTATAATTAAGTTTAGCCTCTCTATTTCAATGTTTACTAGGCGACTACTCATACACTAGACAACCAAGTTTACAAGCACCGGTTTCGATCCACTGATCGACGACTTGTTTGACGATAGAGAGTATTTGGCCCATGGTAGATGTGGCATTCCGGAAACATCTCACCTTCTGCTCCTTCCATAGCTATATGATGCCACTCGCACGAAGACCCCCTCCGTCCTCCTCTTATCCCCATGCCATCATCATCTGCATCTACCCCACCAAGAAAGGAGAGAGCCTCCTAAAATTTGTCCCGAGTCGACTCCGAGCACGGTGAGTATGGACCACCATACTTGGCGCGAGAAGGAGTAGGACACGATGATGTGGTCGATGGTTTTCGAAACTTCGTCGCAGACATAGCAGTGGTCTACCACGTCCAAACCATGTCAGCATCACGGGGTCTAGTGGTGCCTTCGAATCGCTAGCTAGAGGAGGAAGATCTTGACTCTCAGTGGCGCTTAGGCCTTCCAAATTATGCTACTATTTTTTTAACAAACGGGGGGATTATACTACTATTTTTAGTAGTGCTGTTTTTGTTTATCTCAAATTATAAGGTATACTCCCTCCGTCGTGATATATAGAGCATTCTTGCTGTTTTGGGCCAAAATAATAGAGAGAACAATAGACGCATGTAGCCTTCACTTACCTTCCTAATGTATTAAAATTTGATTGGATCTGCATAACTAAAGGAGAAACGGGGGTCGCTATATTCCGCGAACGTTCATCCGATTCACTTCTCGCGAACGATCGGACAACACCAACTAAATTCCATTTGAGGAAAAACTGTAAATCCCACCGCTTCCCTCTTTTGGCAAGGCTATTCTATTACCAGATGGACGTGCACTATCTCCGCTCTCAACCGCGGAAGGCCATGATTCTCTTTTTGGTGTTACGTCACATGATGATGACCAAAAAAAAGAAAATATTTATTGAAACTGATATATCAAACTAAGTTGGATAACATAACTTATATTAGTAAGTTAATACTCAAACTTAGTCAGACTAACTAATCATAACTATTAGTAAAGTTAGTAGTCTTAACTTATGATACATAGTTAGAGATCAAACTAAGTTGTACTACATAACTTATATTTTTAAGTTAGTCATGGTAAGTAATCATAACTATTAGTAATGGCAGTAGTCTTAACTGAAGATCCATATTTAGAGGTCAATCTAAGTTATTTAACATAACTTATATTGGTAAGTTAGTAGTCAAACTTAATCAGACTAACTAATCACAACTGTTGGTAAAGTAATAATCTAACTTATACACATAACTTAAAATATTGCAAAGTTATAATATAACATATACACATAACTTTAACGTATAATTTAGGTAACAGATCGAGCATCATAAAAAAACTTAAACATGAAACTTACAGGAAAAAAGGTGAACAAAAAAATCTTTGAAACATATACATGTGGGGTCTAGTTTTGTTCGTCTCGTCACGCAAAATACACCGGTGCAAACGGAATTAAAAACGGATGCATTGTTCAAAAGTTATAGTGTTTAGAAAAAATATTTTATTTTTCTATAATGACGTCAGCATGCAATTTGGCCGGGCACCGTTCAAAATCCCCTACCCGCATCGCTTCGTAGGGTAGTCGAATTTTGAGAAGGAAAGTACTTCGAGGACGGGAAAGGAAAGGAGAATGTGATAGAAAAGGAAAGAGTGGAGCGGTCGAATCGTTCGCTGGAGTCACAAACGAGTGAACGCTCGTTATAATGGAATTGGGGGAAGGAGGAGGATATGTCTTATTATACTGTAAACAAGTTAGTTAATTATATGTAAGCCCTTGAGGGCATGTTGTCCTCCCACTTCATGCGCCAATGAATGTGCATGAAGAAAACTGTCATACCACACTTCGGAAGAACGTCTCAAGAGCAAGCTGAGTACTCTATCACTACTAAGATTCTTTAATTGGCACAAAATTATATTCATCAGAACCGACATCTAAAGAGTTATGAGGAACCTACACTAGCCGAAAAATAAAATTTTTGACATCATAAACGAGAATCTACTGCTAGTTATAGATCACGAGATTACCACTAGACGTACGTGCAGGTGCAGTGGAAGTGACTCGATGTAGTCGTACACATTGCAACAGTACCGTGCAGTTATGAGGTCGTCCGTCCATTCTTCTCGTGCGGTTCGTCCTTGTGCTCCAGATGTAGCATCTCCAAGATATCCACACATACAGGGAGGAAGTGTTACGCCTCCAAACTGCTAGGTCCACAAGAAGCAATAGACCTAGGCATGGTGAGCGACGGCAGCTGCCAAAGGCGTGGATTGACATAGCCTTGCGCCCACCCCCTTGCTTATATAGGCATCCTAATGAGCTCCTGGGTTGGAGGACCATTAGTAACCCTAAGGCTTGTCTAATTCAGATCCAACCCGAATTAGGCTTCTAGCCCCTTAAACGTGTGACACTATGGGTTCACGCACACATAAATTTGGCCCAAGTACTCCTACTCGACCATTAGTTAATAGTGGCCTCTAGTAAGGCATGTCAACTCCTACACGTACACAAAGATCATATCAGACAAACCACCACAAAACCACATGCATATTATTCCCTTACCTCACGATATTTGGTCCAACTAGGTTAACACTTAATCCAAGCAGACCATGCATTTCTTGATCCAATCAGTTATGTTTCTCTCACATAGAGAGGGGCAAATTTCATCTTGATTGTCTATGTCTCACAACATGTTTCGCGACTAACTCGAAAACCACCTTTATAATTACTCAGTTACGGAGTAGCGTTTGATAGTCCCTAAGTAGGCCGTTTCACATCTTGAATACATACAACAATCTCAGGTCTCAGGATATAACGTACATGATGTGAATAGAGACAATAACAACATGTCACGTTGGGTCAGTCCAGCCCCATGTTATACATGTGCCCACACTATTAGTTTGACATCTCGATGTCCATGACTTGTGAAACATAGTCATCAACTAATATGTGTGCTGATCTAATATTCATGTGTGTTCTCACACAAATTCTGATCAGGGACATATTTAGGATAACCATACAAGTAAAAGAGTTTCACAAACAATTCACATAATTGTCAATCGATACAAGTTATCTTGAATGGATATTCAATAAACACATAGTATATCATAGCTACAACGCAATATCATCATCTCTATGATTATCTCTAGAGCATATTCCCAACAACATCATCAAGAGAACCGTAGAGGTTGCATTTGGTTCATTCATCTCACTGATCGAGCAAAGAGAGTTCACCGTTCAGCAAAGAGCTAGCTAGCTAGCTCTTCTGGGTCTGAAGGGAAGTACGTGTCCTCCTCACGGCTAGTTAATTGTCCTCCTGTGCTCCTTCTCCGGCACTTGTATATCTTTCTCCTGAATATCCGCCTGATCGATATTCATGCGTGGGCTTGCCGGCGTGGCGTGCACTTGGCCGGATAAGGGCGCCCCAACCTAACTGGACGGAGACTGCGTACGTGCTTCACAATTTAACTAGCTCATTGGTCGAGCTTGGAGGAACACCGGTGCCAATAATGCATGTATATATACCTTTGTCAGCAATGATGTGCTCTCGGAGGGGAGAATGCATGCGCGCGCAATCATGCATGCACTAGCTTGTGCCATACTAATCCAAACGATCGATCAAATCAGTGTGAATGGGACGCGCACTATAATTACGAGAGACCCGCAGGTGTGTACACTGTTAGTAGTATATTAATTAATCACAAGCAACTACTATATATGCCAATGCATGCATGATTATTGGGGCTCGATCATCTTGCCTGAAGAACGATGCAGCATACGCCAACTCACCGCTGTTGACTCCATCGACGTTGAGCTGAGCTTGGCTTGCTTTGCTAGTACTACTAGCTGTACTAGCAGTAGAATATGAATCTCTCTTGTCGGCATACGGGCAAATCATGCAAAGCTCATGCATGTCACAGGTCCAGTTCCATCTAGTAGTAGTCATAGTCAGAGCAGGCTGCTTGCCGCTTACGGTGGTTTGGTGCGTGGTCTCTCACATTGTCTAGCTAGCTCTAGCTGCCACATAACGATATATAGTAATCGGCTACCTCAGGCGCGCAATGAGTGCTAGTTTCCTTCCCGGCAGCGTAGTTAGGTACAGTGCGCAAACTTGACCTGCTCAGCTTCACCAGGACGCGGGAAAGAATCCATCAAGCTAGCTCATGCAGCATCTTACGTACATATCCTCAACGATCATCACCATAATATATAACTAGCTAGCTAGCTAAATACTTGTGTAACACTTGTTTATTAGTGAGGCACCATTCCATTTTGCTATAGGCCTAATATATATACACAACCACGCTGCAATACTTCATACCATAACATTTTCTCTCTCTCGATCTCTCTCTCTTTTCTGAAAAGCTATACCTAACATTTTCTTCAGGCTTTGCTTAAATATAATGTTCAGACGATAAATGTTATCTTGTCCCTGTTCGCTTGAGATTATCAGTTGAATATGCTAGCCATTTAGCACTATTTTTCTCTCATAACAAATCAGCATCAGCCCGAAACGACCTAGTGAACAGCGAGATAGTTGCTTGCCTCCGAGTGCAACTGCTTGACTTTGCATGCCGACGATCGAGATGCCCTCACGCCTCCGGACCGGCCCAAAGCAGAGCTTGGCTTCCACTTCAGCTATTTGCTGGAAAGCCCTATACGATCTGCCTGCCTGCTTTTGCAGCCGCGCGACACAACACATTAATACACATATATATTTTGTCACGTTTGAGCAGCTTTTGGACTCTAACTAGCTAGGTTTTAGAGGAAAAATAAAGATGGAACTTCCTTGTCGTCATGGACGAGAGGTCACTGCTCAACCCCCCTGCCGACTCCGCAACTAATTTAGATGGCGATAATACCGATCAGCTCGCAGCTAGCAGACCTCAGTTGTGATGATGACGATCGCGATATATGCAAAATCACATTGAAATGTTTTTTCAGAGAATATGCGTCTCTCATTAGTCATTACCATACAAATATTATCCTCAACAAGCTAGAGTTTGCAACAAGCTAGGATTAAGGAATATTGTGTCCACCTTATTTGTAGGGGTGCTATTTATATGATGCCCAAGTTACAACCGGCCGGTAGACCAAAACACTCCTACACCGTAGCATGGCTAGATCTTAAGTATATTACTAGCATGTAGGGGCATTTTGGTCCTTTAAAATAAAACCCGTACAAAAAAAAAATCAAACTAGGTTCGACTTCTCATGTTGAGTGTCTCTTCACGCTCATCGTGCCCCTTAGGAGCAAGTCCTCCTCTTTGCATGTGCGGCAGGGTCTAGGCCTTATCTCGCACCGCTCCGGAGCCCCATGGCTCTCCGAATGATCCGAAGCCCTGTTCGTCAGCCGGCTTATCAGTCGTAATGCGACATAATTTTTCCTCATATAGCACTATTGAAATAGCATAAATCAGTCGTGAACACCATCATGCAAAGATAATTGTTGAATCCTTTGGCCAATTAGGTGGCACCACGTCCTTGGATCTTCATAATCCTTCCAAAGGTAAGTTCTCGTTGGAGTTCAGTGCCGCCTAAGTGTTCTCCCACGCTGAATTTTTGAGCTCCGCAAGCGATCAAATCTTGGGTTCAGGGGCGGAGCTAGCTATATGGCAAGGTTTGGCAGCTGCCATACCTAAAATTTGTAGAAAATACCAAATATATGCAGTGTATATACATGGAATACATCAATACATGTACTATCAAAGTTTGATCTTTATAAGCTCCGCCACACCAAAAAATCACTCCCATCTCTGCCCTAACAAATATGAGTAGTCCCATGAATGGTACTGCCCTAACAATATTGATAATAAAATTTGACATGATAAAATTTATGATACGATCATGATTCGAACAATATATTGTCCAAGACTAGTGTACATGGTTTGATTACTTAGCACGGGCATGAATCAAAGAATGGAGATTGATAAAATGATTAGTGCAATAATCAAGCCATGGTCGATTACGGCTAATAATCTTGCCGATTAATTGTTTGATTAATGCATTCATCGGTCATAGGAAATGGAGAGGTGTCTAGAGTTGTCATGTTCAACATATCTCATAATTCATGTACTTTGCTTGACTCATGGGACATATGTATTCAAACAGTAAACACAATAGTCAATTTTCACTTGTAAATAGTCAATTATTCATCATAATAAAAAAATATATATCATTTACTTGTTTGTTTGAAAATTAGTCCTGCCTTTCTATAAGTGAAACAATTTGGTCACTAGCGATCTCATGATGCAACATGGACAATTATAAAGTAGGATAGAAAAGTACATAGACAATTCGTAATTAAAATATATCACAAATGGATACATATAAGAAAGTATATAAATCAATATTGTGTTAGAATATGAGCAAATGAGGGAAAGCAAAGATAAAATTTGATTAGTCATGTACCGGAAACCTATATGCGAATATCTAATATACTTGTATCTTCAAAAATTACTAGTAACTGGTTTTATTTTAAATTCTAAGTGCTTTGCTCATTTACCATGAGACCTACCTACTGGACTGGGGCAGATAACGTGGCCCAAAAATCCATTTATACCCTATTAGTTCTCTATATTTTCCTATAAATTAGTCTATAATTATTATAGTCTCATTAATTCTTAATGTTTTCCTATAAATCAGTCTGAGGTGTACTCCTAAACCTGTATAGCAGCAAACGTATATAAATTAGTATGTTTTGTTCCCTATTATCAATTTGTATTCGTTGATAAGTTTTAATAATTTAAAATGTTTAAACTTTCATGTATAGACTTAGATTCACTTGCTAATGTGGATGGTATGATAAAAGGGTTGAACAAAATAGTGATCTATAATCACATAATTATTTTGTAGCACGTCATATTTTTTTTTCATTTTTGTTGTGAAAAGTGCATGAAATTGAAATATCTTCTAAATTGTGCATTTTATGTATTGTTTATGTAAACTAGGTATGTGGACCCATTATAGATTGCCGAGACTTTTAGGCAGTGGCTCTAGGGTGAAGTTTCACTAGCTTGGTCACTGCTACTAGGTTTGAACAAGTTCCCCCCTCTCCGTCCAACACACACAAGCTAGTCCCCACACATGCATCCATGCATGCACAACAAGTGTCGTCGCCGCCTCCACCACTATTATAGTATTCCATCTGTCCTAAAATAAGCTAATTTCTAGAGGCGTCTAAAGTCATTTTTTCAAATTTGATTGATTTTTTTTATTCATAGAAAAGAGCATCAAGATTTATGATAGAATATTAATTAGTATCATTAGATACATCATAAACAATATTCTCATGATATGTTTGTTTGGTATAATAAATATTTGTATTTTTCTATAAATCTAGTCAAACATACAAAATTTTGACTTAGAATAGCTTTAAGAATTGATTTATTCAGGGACGGAGGAAGTACTACGAAGAAGTTATAGTGTACATATATATATTTTTGTTTAGAATATCATTGAAAATGTTCTTTTCTAAAAATGATAAAAAATCACACGTCGGTGATATGGCGATGATTCAGAGTTGAACGCTGTGCAGGAACTTTGTGAGATAAGTCATGCAGATACACGTGGCAAACTTCTCCAAATGTCCCACTCATACAAGTATGGTATTTGTCTACGGTGATTTGGTAGCCTCAGCTCTCAAAGCTGATGCACTAGTAGCGTTAGGTGAGCTGGCAAGTGAAGCTCAGCTTCACTAACACTAAACAACTCAGAGCCTGACACGGATTGGCCAGCCTTCACCTTATCAAAAAGCAGGGGAAGTGACTGAGACCACACCAAGAGCTAGGACATTAATACTTGCTGTTAGATCTGTACTACAAGTTTAACAACTTGAATTGTCAAACTATTGCCTACAAATTCAAGCCAGCGACTGTCATATTGGAGACCAATTTTTTTCTTACGCCATTTAGTTGGCTGGATAAACTCTTCCTACCAATAGATACTAACCATCTGCAATACATTATTCTGTCTGAACTCTGAAGTCTGAACAAGTTTATTGGATCCTAACACTATTTGATCTCTTCAGAACTCAGAAGCAATGTTTACAGCTGCATTGCCTACCGATACAAGCAATTAGGACTTCAAATCAACTTCAAATCTCAGGTTGCCAACTTGCAACCTTAGCTCCTTATTGTTTAAAGTTTGATGGAAAGGTGTGTTCCACCTGCTAGGCTATTTGAGAAATGCACGCTCATTGAGCATCTTCCGAGCTTGGTTTATATATGAAATATGAACAGAAAGATGGCATTTCCTTGTCCTTTTGGACAAGGGGTCACTTGTAATCCTAGTGACCTCGCAACTAAATGAAAGAAGACCACTCTAAACTAGAAAATTAGGGCATATAGCATCTAAACGTATCTGACCATGCTGGCAGGTTAGTGCATAGCCTTCTGAGTTCAGACAGATATTAGTTCTCAGTAGTTCAGTTGTCAGGTCTTATAAAGCTGTGCACATAGTTAGGTGCTAAATACATGCATATATTCGGTGCAATGACCTTAAAAAATATATTGGGTGCAACGTACCAAAGTACCACCACTCCTTTTTTTTCCTTCTCTGGTATTTATTTTTCTCGTTTGAAGGTGAGTCATTGAATTATGCATAGAGCTTTAGCAGTTCTTTATTCCCTGTCACAAATTCAGACAACCACCCACTCAGTACAGTATCAAATGCTGCACCTGTTTCAGGGGAAAGTATTTCTTTAGGTACACCGTACATATGATACATACCTAACGAGACAAATTTCATTAGCATTGATCGGCAGACCTCCTGCCTTTTCCTTGAAAAAAGACAAATTTCATTAGCACTTTAACATGAAGAGATTTACAAAATGGACTTTTACTGTAAATGCAAGGAACAAAGTGAATATCCTGTCCTGGAATGCAGGGTTTCCTGGGAACCAGCAGCAGAGCAACCATATTTGCTATTAACCATTACTACTGATAAAGAAAGGCAAGATGAAACTGGCCATGTATTCAAAGCGTCCAACATACTAATGTGTACGACACCTATCCCAGCTCAAAAATAACAGATAGTAGTACATTCAACATTTTCTCTTGTGGTGCAATTTGATCAACAGAGTACCAACGATGATGGGTTCGTTGCACTGTTGAATGAAAACTTTGAAAATCAATGGAAAGGCTGTAGTGACAGAGATTAGAGAAATGAAATTGGCCGCATATTTCACCCTGAAAACCATAAATGAGCTACTGTATATGAAGTCAGGTTTAAGCAATAGTACTCTGTTTAGACCGAAAGCGTTTCAAGTTCTATGAAAGTTATCAAACTACCAAACTGAATAGGTACCAGTGAAAGAGAAGGGAGGGAAGACAGTAGCCAAGCATGCAGTGACCAGTGAGAGTGCATTGCTGGTTAATAAAATTAATGCATCTTTCTTGAAACTGCCAAAAGGCAGAGTGATCATGTGATGAAGATAACTTGGATAAAACTGACCACAAAACTGGGGGAATGAAAATTTGAAGTTCAAGGAAACAAACGCGTCCTCCAGCGATTTTCAAACTGTCAGCATTTTCTAGGATTAAACTATCAATGCACCGATCGATGTAAGTTGGCAGTTTTCGTTAGGTTAATGAAACCAACCTAAAAGCCGATCAATGACAGAGAAAACCAGGATGAAATTAGCCATGTAATCTGGAGCTGCAAACGTACCATGTCGTCTATGTTTAAACCACCGGCTGTTTCTAGTGGCTAAAATATGAAGTTACCTGCTGCTGCAAAAGGTTTGCAGTTAGCTCAGGATTTCTCGGCCAAGTGTCACCACCGGAAAGGTGATACTGAAAAAGAAAAGCAGAATGAAGTTAGCCACATTTGGTCTATGAATCATCTAGATGGTTGCCAAGTCTCATTGTAGCTAGTTGTTTCGTTTCAAAAAAACATAAACAAAAACAATGCAGCTAGTTGTTAGTTTTTCAAAGTTATCAATGCAGTAGCATGTTGTGAAGCTACTAATAGCATAGCATGGTACTGAGGTTAACAAGGCATAGCCTATTGGCCTGCCTGTGGGAAAAGAAACGAATTTTGTGGCAAGACAGGCTGAAAGTTAGCCAAGTAGGGATGTACCCAGAAATTAAAAACAGACATACACACTTCTGAGAGTTCTGACGAAAGAACAGAGCGAGAATTTACTGTTTAAGCTGGCTATTACTGAACCTTGAGTCCTCAAATATGTCATGAGTTAATATCATGAAAAAGTTTCATATACAATTTGCTTTCTTGTATATATATAAATTATCAAATACCCAATTATCGCCTTTCAGTTACCAGAAAGGTAATTACTGACAACGAGCAGCAGGAAGAGATGAGCCAAGGAAACTCATGAACTATGTAGTATGCTGAAACCACCAGCAATTTCCACTCACTAAACTAGCAAAGCCATCACACATGCATTTTTCAATAAGATCTAGTGGAAGCTTTCAAGCAGCTACCTTGAAGCCCATATGCTACCAAACAAGCCAGGACGCAGCACCTTAACCTGAAAACCCTTTATAATAGACCCCCACAACCACACATACCAAACATCATTCCAAGCTCGACCTCTTCATTCATTCAGTTTGCCTCCCAAAACACCCTGCCTCGCGCGTGGCAGCAGCACAGCACGATGATCACCACAGCGCACAGCCGGCAGCAGCACCATGCCTTCGACAAGAGCCCCGGCAACAACCACATGAAGAGCATCGACAGGAAGCTGCAGCAGGCCATGAACCAAGCGGCCAGCAAGTACATGCAGAGGATCTATCCGCTGGGCATCCAGAGGAGCAGCTCCAACCTCACATTGTCATCGCTCTCGCTGTCGCAGAACTCCAACGACTCCTCCATCAGCAGCTCCAACTCCAGCTGGGAGCCCAAGGTGCCGCTGCTCTATGGCGGCACCTTCAGCCCCTGGGGCGAGGTGATGGTGTCCCGGGAGATGAGGCGAGAGGACGATGACAAGGTCAGTGACCATGAAGTCGAGGGAGGTGAGGAGGACTTCGACTGCAGTGAACCAGGGAGCTTGCATAGGTGCAGCTGGATCACCAAGAACAGTGGTAAGAAAACTAAGTGCTGGCTTACTTGTGTTTCAACTGAATTAGTGATCTTCGTTCATGTATTCGTTCCATTCATCCACATGCATTACATTAGCATGGTGTTTCGTCTCATCCAATTTGACAGAGGTGGGCTTTAACCACGCGCTTTCACCTTTGAGAACATCGGTTTCTTTGGACAGGTGATGTGCATATATTATTATCTATCTAAAAAAGGGGGATGCATATTCATTATTATCTGAAAAAAGGGGATGCATGTATGCCGTCGGCTAACTGAATGATGCAAAAGAAAGTAAATTTCACCAACCAATGACTATATAAAGATTGGTCATAATTTGTTTAAAAACAAAAAAGGGAGTTTGGATAGAGAATATGGGACAGCAGACAGCCTTGTCCTTTAAGTGGCGAAGCCGACATCTCTGACTTGATACTCTGATTTAACTGACCAAATTTGAGTGCTGGTGAATTGCAGCATTCAGTTGACAAAATTCATCAGAAAGGGACTACATGAGTCCTGTTCGGTGTAGTTTGTTCGTTGAGCAAAATAGACTAACTAGCTGTGTAGGGATAGAAAAACTGAACAACTCACTCAAAAAACGAAAAAGTGAAAAGTGACTGAACGACTGACTGACTGGAAATTGTGTTATGCAGACGAGGCGTACGTTCAGTTCCACGACGAGTGCTGGGGCGTCCCTGTGTACAGCGACAAGTATAGTATTTGATTTTACATTCACATCTCCCTGTCTGAATTTGTGAACTTGCAAGCTTAATTGAAACTAATCTTCATGCTGGTGATCGACGTCTGAATGATCGATTGGCACCTGGCAGCCGGCTGTTCGAGCTTCTGTCGCTGTCAGGGATGCTGATCGACCACAACTGGACGGAGATCCTGAAGCGGCGGGACATGTACAGGGAAGCGTTCGCCGACTTCGACCCCAGCGCGGTGGCGCAGATGGACGAGGACGACGTCGCGGAGATCAGCGGCAACAGGGAGCTTCGGCTCGCCGAGAGCCGGGTCCGGTGCATCGTGGAGAACGCCAAGTGTATCCAGAAGGTGGCCAGGGAGTTCGGCTCCTTCAGCGGCTACATGTGGGGCCACGTGAACCACCGCCCCGTGGTGGGCAAGTACCGGCACCACAAGTACATCCCGTTCCGGACGCCCAAGTCGGAGGCGGTGAGCAAGGACCTCGTCCGCCGCGGCTTCCGCCTCGTCGGCCCCGTCATCGTCTACTCCTTCATGCAGGCCGCCGGCATGGCCATCGACCACCTCGTCGACTGCTTCCGATTCAACGACTGCGTCCGTCTCGCCGAGCGATCCTGGGGCATCACCAACGTCGCCGCGTAGCCAACGTTGTCTGTCCATAGCTCTCGATCCAAGCTTTTTACATGCACCTTTTTCTTGGTGTTGTTATTTCTTTTTTTTCCTTTTTGTCTGGAGATCCGATCCGGTGGTAACTCTTGAGTTGTGTGTGAAATGTAGAGTATATGTATGCTAAGTTATGATGTAATAAATCTATTAACTCTTTTGCAAATGAAAAGTAGTACTGAATTAGTAGGACTGCATGATCAGGTCCCTTTTAATTTTTTTTTTTCGAAAGAATGGCAAAAGTTTTGCTGTAACTTCTATTAAGCGAGTAACAGAAATAGTAAGTGTTCGTCCAATTTTTGAATGGAAACTGGACCCAAAAATTATACAACTATAGAGTATTCCACTCAACTAAAGCCATATATAAAAAAGATATTGTTGTTTACCAAATGCAAATTTAAGCAGTTTCTTTTGAGAAGTTATGGATGGGGAGAGAACCCCTACCTGATGCGTTTGATTTAGGAGCTCATGGCCAAATTGGTTCGAATTACATAGGTGGTTTTAACTACACACACAGGCACCACACGACACGCTCTTTCTCTTTCTCTAAATTGGTTGCTACATTGTGTTTACAATCAATAAAGGTGCGCAAAGCCTTCGCGATGTATTTATCAGCTTCTAGTATTGCCTATGGAGTTAACCTCTCTATTCCGCGCCGGCCTCCGCCAAAGAACAGCACTTCACGTGGCCACAAATTTTTGGGCCGTTCAATGCCGCGGCGTGCGGTCCAGCAGGTGGCGCCATCCTGTTGGGTGGCCCATGAATCACCTCGTGTTGGATTTTTGTTTGGCCTTGTTTAGATAGTACCAATTTGCATAGTAAATGTCATATATACACTGTAGCAATTTTATTTTTATTTGATAATAATTGTCCAAACATTGATTAATTAGGGTTAAAATGTTTGTCTTGTAAAGTACAACAAAACTGTGTAATTAGTTTTTTAAAAAAAATATTTGTCTTGTAAAGTACAACAAAACTGTGTAATTAGTTTTTTTTATTTCATCTATATTTAGTACTCCATACATGAGCCGACATTTCAATGTGAGAGGGAATCTTCTTTTTGCATAGTGTAATTTGGGGGTGAAATCGGAATCTAAACAAGGCCTTTACCGGCTCCTTCTCACGGTGTCTAGATTCTTTGTTAGATTCTTATTGTGCTTTTTGGATTCTATTGGTGGATTCTTATTCTGCTTCTTGGATTTTACTTCTATTGCCCCATAGATTCACCCCCAAAAAAAACCCTCCACGGTGAACCACCGACCGGTGGTGGGCAGGTACGGGCACCACAAGTACATCCCGTTCCGGACACCCAAGTCGGAGGCGGTGAGCAAGGACCTCGTCCGCCGGGGCTTCCACCTCGTCGGCCCCGTCATCGTTTACTCGTTCATGCAGGCCGCCGGCATGGCCATCGACCATCTCGTCGACTGCTTCCGCTTCCACGACTGCGTCTGCCTCGCCGAGCGATCCTGGGGCATCACCAACGTCGCCGCATAGCCAACGTCGTCTGTCCATGGCTCTCGGTCCAAAGCTTTTTACATGCACCTTTTTCTTGGTGTTGTTTTTTCTTTTTTTCCTTTTTGTCTGGAGATCCGATCCGATGGTATCTCTTGAATTGTGTGTGAAATGTAGAGTATATATGCTAAGTTATGATGTAAAATAAGTCTATTAACTCTTTGGCTGTTTTCAAATGAAAAGTAATACTGAATTAGTAGGATTGTATGCATCTGGCCTTCAGACTTCTGCAACAGTAGTAACTATGTTTTTTGCCATATAAATTTTTTTTTTGCAACAGTAGTAACTATGTTTTTGCCATATAAAAAAGATTGTAGTTTACCAAATCCAAATTTAAGCTCTTCATTTGTTTTAGAAATTACGGAGAGGGAGAGGATCCCTCAACATTTCATCTAGGGGCTAAAGGCTAAATTGTTCCAAAGCGTTACTAAAAAAAATGGTTCAAAGTACATAGGTGGTTTTTTTTTGACACAGTACATAGGTGGCTTTAACAACACATATATAGGCACCACACAACACACTCTTTCTCTTTCTCTAAATTGGTTGCTACATTGTGTTTGCAATCAAGGTGCACCAAGCCGCTGTGATGTATTTATCAGGTCTCGGTAGTCTTGTCTTCCAAAGAAAAGCCTTTGCGATCGATCATTTCTGAAGATAATGTTATTCCTCCATTTCCATGCAGCAAGTAAGGAGAAAGGTGTTGGCGAAGATGACATGTGCCGGAGGTTCTTCCCCAGCATTGGGGATTGTATTTACATTGAATTCGGGCAGGCGAAAAACTTGACACGTGATGGGGCCTTTGTTGTTCCGTACAAATTGAGTCCACTCGTCTGGACTAGAGTCATTTGTCTTCAAAGCTTTGTACATGAGCGAAGTACAAAGGCCTCCAAACAACTGTTTTACAGCTATAAATTACCTTATCGACAAATTAAGATGGTTTGCTTCGCCATTGTCGTTACTTGAACTCAATATCCATATACACATATACATTAAAAAAACACAATAGCCACATCGAATCCCCCCCAACACACACAAAACAAAAAAACATATAGATTAAACAAAAATAGATCCGAGCCCCCCCCCCCCCCCCCCACTATGGTTTTCGGCTTTTTGCTCGGTTTTCCCCATCTCTAGGACAAGTTTACTACACCCAACTTCTTGAGTTTTAGAAAGCTAATTATTAAAAAAATATTTAAGAAAGATAAAAATGAAGCTCTCCATTTGTTTTATTTTTTTTGATAAAAACAAAGCACATTTGTTTTATTCATTTACTACAAATAACTCTAAGTAATCTTATAGAGCTTACTTTTGAAGATTCTTTAATTATCTTTAAAATCATTTGTCTCCGTCTCTCCAACATCGAGTTTGATATGTACTTCCTTCATTTCAAATTATAAGACATTCCAAGAATCTTAGAGAGTTTGACTAAATTTATAGAAAAAACTTCAATAACCTATGACATCAAATAGGTATGCCTGAAAAAAAATAAAAAAATCTAATAGTACTTAGTTGTCATCATAAATATTATTATATAATCATATAAATCTGGTCAAATTTAAAATAATTTGACTCTCCAAAATTCTTGGAATGCCTTGTAATATGGAATGGAGGGAGTATGTGCATGTGTAATGAGAATGAATCAATCCAACACCTGTTTTTTGATTGTGCGGTTGCACACAAATGTGGAAGGTATTTTCGAGATCTTGAATGTTAGACTAGGGTACTCTTTAGATACTGTGGGAAAGTTTTGGTTAAGTAACAAAAAGAATTGTGTAGTGAATATTGTTGTTGCTGCTGCTCTGTGGAGTTTATGGAAACTTAGAAATGACTTATACTTTCAGAGATCTTTATGGAAGAGTATGGCTATACTCTTTCATCAGTGTGGAACTGCCTGAAAAAATGGGTGATCCTGTGCCCGGAGGAGGTGAAAGCTACGCTGCTGTTGAAGGCAAGGATGATCAAGTCGGAGGCGATGCAAGTGCCTGGACTTCAATGGAGGTAAAAGACTACACTGAAGAGTTGGAGAGGCAAGTGCATGTGATGCTGTGAAGATGAAAAACTACAAATGAGGAGCGGCTGAGCCTGGAATCTATAGCCCTGGGCGTTGGAAAAAGAAGAGAACTTTTGTTTCTATGTAATAATGCAGTAGTGGTAGCTGTTTTAGCTTTGGTAGAATTTTGTTGCTGCTTCCTCATCTCAGTAGAATGAGTGAATTTGATCTTAAACTGTTCAGATGGTGTTTCCATCTGCCAGCGCTGTAAACAATTATGTGGTCTATGGGCCTTGTTTAATAGACCGGGGCTATGCCCTCAAACTCTAAAACGTCGTGCACATTGAGAGTTTGTTTTTGTACTTGGGAAAAACAAAAGGAAAACACATGTGTCAGCCACACCAGCAGTCCCCTCGATCCGATTCAGCAGGTCGGCAGGGCCACGTGGCAGCCATCGAGAGCGTGGCGCCTCATCCCCTCTCCGTTTTGCACCTGCCACTCATTCACAACTTTTTATTCTGTTTTAAGTATCAATGGCCCTGCTTTGTCACGTAGTAGATAGAAACTCATCCACAATTTCTGTCTCTTCTGCTTCGCTCGCCGCCGCTCCTCTCCACTGCTCCGACTCCGATGGCGCCGCCGCCCACCAGCTCGTCATTCCTCCGCCCGCCGCCGCTGCCACACCACCCGCACCCTCGCCTCCATTTCCGCCCTCCCGCCGCGTCCTTCCGCGTCTCGGAAATACTCGGCGGTCGTGGCCTCTGCAACGGCGAGGTCGGCGTCCGCAAAGAACTCTCCTCGGGGTCCTCCGCCTCCACCACCACCACCACCCCGCCCGCGCCCTCTGCTTCCCCTTCGACGGAGTCTCCTCCGCCCGCGGTTGATCTGGACGCGTTCGAGAAGGAGATGCTGGGCCTCACGGGCGGCTTCCCCGGCGGCGAGGTCGGCCTCAAGGACTTCGTCGCCAAGAACCCGCCGCCTCCTAAATCCAAGAAATCGGATTCCAAGCTTTCCCCCACAGGCACAGGCACAGCCACGCTCTCCGCGCCGCCGCGGACGCCGGAGCTGCCGCTGTTCCTGCCGGGCATGGTGGTGCTGGTCAAGAACCCCAACAACGCCTACTACATGTACTGCGGCATCGTGCAGCGCGTCTCCGACGGCAAGGTCGCCGTGCTCTTCGAGGGGGGAATCTGGGACAGGCTCATCACCTTCAATCTCGACGAGCTCGAGGGCAGGAGAAGGGACCGCCCATGGTCAACCCCAAGTCCGTCGTGCTAGAGGATCTTGTCGCGCAGCTTGAGGAGGACGATGACAAGGAGGACGAAGCGGCCAAGGAGAAGGAACCTGAGGCCGCCGCGGCACCAGCATGACCACGTTCTTGTTTCTGTTATCCTGTCTCCTGGTGTGTGTATGTATGTATACAGCTAAAATAAAATCAAATGTCTGGGGCTAATTAAAGGAAACCATAATATAGCTCTTATATACAAGTATATATTTGCTTGTTTTTTGCTCCTCTTGCGCTGGTGGTCAAGCGCATTCTGTTAAAACTGGCGCCGATAAGGGCCAGCCTCCTCTTCTTTACCCCTCTTTTTCTTCTCCTGAAATGTCTTGAAAAATGCTGTATTTCCGTTTAATCTAAATGGAAATGGGATGCCCCGAGTTTAAAAAAATATACAAGTATATATATAGTTGGAATGTTGATGTGAAAAATTGGGGGCATGGAGCAATTGCCATATGTTTGACCACATTGGCCTGGATGGCTTCTCCTTGGATTCTTTACCTTGTAATAATCAGACTGATACAAGGCTGTTTCAATTTATGGTGAGGAGCTGTGGCAGATATACTTGGATGGGGAATTTAGTTCTGTGGGATTGGTTTGTTTTGGTCATATTATGCAGATAAGTTTTTGTAGCTGTAGTGGTTATCTAGACATTCACATTCTGTAGCTTCATATCTGTGAGTACAATAAGTAACACACTAACACTCTTCTCTAACATACAAGCTTTTGTACTGTGTGTTTTTGTTCATGTTCTTGCCTTCTTCGCACGCACAATTATGTTGAATGGATGAGATCGAACCCCTCATGTTCTGCATTTTACTGCAGTTTCCTAACTCTAGTTTCTTGAGCACAATAGGTCCAGGTTTGTTTATATATGTGTAGTCAAGGCCATGAAGCCGGTACCCACTTTTTTGTGTAGTTTATTGTAAGATGGTTAATATCATAATCAAGCAAGCCATAGGCTCCTGTGCATTGTTGGATGCTGCCCTTCTTAATATTCCTTTTGGGGCGTTATCATCATCTATTGTTTTCTCGCTGCCACCCAAGTAATGGTGCTTCTCAGGTATGTAGTTTGAATGCTTGTGCTCTTAATGTCATGTCCAATGTTTTGCTTTTCTGCTTATTAATCACATGGCTACAGTATTCAAGACAGAATAATACCTGTCGTTAGTTTGGGGGGGGGGGGGGGGCGCGGAGAGAAGGCACATGCCATGCTTTGAGGCTTATTTGTCCACTGGTGTTCAAGATAATTTGTGAATGGTTGCTACTATTTTGCTAAGAGTACGATAAGGAAACTACAGTAGGAGTGCAACGTGTGATTTAAAAGGTTGCAATGTGCTGTAGATGTAAAATGTTTGCAGTGTATCAAAGTTCAAATGTTATTCTTCTTAGTTGATGGTCTTTTGTTGACTACAAACATGGTACTATAGGGTCCAAATTCAACTTGAGCACAGGGCCTCCGATGAGGCCAGTACCACCCTGTAGGTTATGCCTCACATGACCATACCAGCCTATTTGGATGAATTGAGCTAAACCCCATTTATGAACTGATGAGTCAGGTAGGGCTCTTTTGGTAGTGCTGCCCCACTTAATCCTAGCAGACTGTTGGATGATTAATAAACCCCTTTTATGAAGTTCTATCAGCACTTGATTGCTAACTATGAAACAACTTCAAATTGCTTTGCTATAGTTGTTTCATTTTGGAACAATATTCATATCTTGTTCTCCATAATTTGAATATTTGTTCGCTAAGTTGTCTCATTATTCTTGTGTTATATCCATGGCAGTGAGGCTAATGTTTTGAGGGAACTCCAACCTCGGACTACCTGGTATCTGACTGGACTCAGTTCTCTTGCAACAACACAAAGAGAATATGTTGCTTTGCACGTGTTCCGGCATCTTAATGTGCAGGTTATGCTATATTACACATAACCATTATCTTCCTTTATTACTAACTTATATATCAGTCGATTTTGACATAAAAATTTTCCATCAGATGCAACATGCAATACTTCAACCAAGTCCAGAGCATTTCCCGAAGTATCAAGAGCAACCACCTGCAATGCCAGATTGGTTCACCCCCACATTTTGCTGATCATCTCCATCGTGGTTTGAATGGTCCTCAATTGTTGGCAATTTATTGGGCTGCCACACATACGCCTGTTGGTACAAGCAATGGTGTCATAAAGGGAACAAGAACCATAGCCTTTCACATTGGCACAAGGTCCTCCTGGGACAGGGAAAATTCATACTGTGTGGGGGATGCTAAATGTTATCCATCTTGTTCAGTATCAACATTACTATGCTGCTTTTCTCAAGAAGCTTGCTCCTAAAAGTTACAAGCAAGTTAGTGGTAGCCTACCTTCAATGGGAACTCAATATGGTTGCAGGGGCTGGTAGATCCAAGGGTTCAATAGGGGTTGATCCTGATATTCTTGCTCAAAGGAATCGTAACTGTGATATTCTGCTTGAGAAACCTGCTGCATCAGTTGAAAACAGGGATAACGTATTGGTGGAGATGTCATGGCTCATGGCTGCTGATATTAGAAAGCAGGTTTCGTCTTGGCAGCAACTTCAGTTTGGATGATGAGGGCTAGTGTGGAAGCCAGTTTTGCCAATGAAGCTGAAATTGTTTTCACAACTGTGTCAAGTAGCGGGCGTAAGCTATTTTCTCGCCTGACTCATGGCTTTGATATGGTTGTTGTGGATGAGGCTGCTCAGGCTAATGAAGTAGGAATCTTCCCTCCATTGGTTCTTGGTGCAGCTAGATGTGTCCTGGTTGGTGATCCACAGCAGCTCCCTGCTACTGTTATTAGCAAAAGCAGCTGGAATTTTGCTTTACAGTAGGAATCTTTACGAGAGGTTTCAGCAGGCTGGTTGTCCTACCATTTTGTTGTAAGCGCAAATACAGGATGCATCCCCGGTTCGGTGAATTTCCATCAAAATACTTTTATCACTATCAAGGTCGCCTTACAGATAGTGAGAGTGTTGTTAAAATTACCTGATGAAACATATTACAGAGATGCGCTTATGACACCTTATATCTTTTGAATACATGCCATTTCACGTTCTCGAAAAAAAAAACACCTTATATCTTTTATGACATGTCACACATGGCCGTGAGTCTCATAGCGGTGGGTCATCTTCATATCAGAATATTCAGTTTGCATTGCGTTTGTATGAGCACCTTCAGAAGTTCCTGAAAGCTAAATAGTGCCAAGAACCTGAGCTGTTCAGTTCCATATATACAAGTACAACTGCAGATAAGAACATGTAAATTCAGTCGGTGGATCATACCTATATACGAAATACTAGATTTTGCTACAATAATCAACGGCAACTTCTGTTGAAAAGAAAAAAACAATCAATGAGAAGAAATATCATTTACATGTAATGTTCTTGCAGATCTGAAAATAGAAATTAAACTACATTGAACAGTAAACAAAACAGCTGTTGCTACATAAATCATCATGTCGTGCAAATAGATGAAGAAACCCCATCATTATTTCAACATATTTAAGTTATAATCACATCAACAGGTCTGAAAATACACATTGAACTACATAAACAGAGGGAGTAGTATCATGTGTTGGCAAACGATAGACACACATGTTGTTCGAACATATAGATATACACAGTACTGCATTACATATATCACAATTATATCAGCTAAACATATACACGGATATATTGTTACAATACAGACATACTACAGTTAGTACACCACTAGAAAGTTGAGATTAAGCATGCCGCCGATTCAGATAGATGAGAAAAACTTCCTTTCTGAATCAGGGCGTCCGTCTAGAAAAGACACAAACAAAACAAACATTGTACACATGCACATATATTACCATCAGACCTAGGTAAGCCAGTGGACTGTCCAAGCTTGATCGCGCTTCCATTTCTTAATTTGGCAATGGCGGCATCCCTGGCGGCGGCAGGTTGAGGTCCAGCGTGGTGGCCGGCGGCGCCGCTTGTGACGACGACGCGCTGATGAAGGCGTCGCTAGACGACGTTGCAACCGCCGTCGCCGTCCCCTCCGCGCAAGCCGTCTTCTCCCAGTGGCAGCGCTTGTGCCCGCCGAGCCTGGCCGGTGGCGAAGCCCCGAGCGCAGACGCTGCACTTGTGGTCGTCGCACCTTGGCCGCAGCGGCGAGGAAGAAGCCGACGACGTGCTGGCGCCGCCGCAGCTGACCTTGGCAGCGCCGAGGATGCTCTTCTTGCCCTTGCCACTGCCGGGCTCACCGCCCTGCCGCAGCATGAGCAGGCTGGTGGCGGTCTCGCGCTCCTGCTCGGTGAACTGCAGGTCCGCGACGGCGCGGTGGCGGAGGACGTGCGGCGGCTTCCTGATCCCGCGCCACTGGCGCTCCGGGTGGCAGCGCATGTGGCCGAACAGCGCCTTCCACGACGGGAACTCCTTGCCGCACTCGCTGCACGGCGTAGGCGGCGTGTCCTCCGTGAGCGACGGCGGCCGCGGCGCCCGGGCGACGACGACGCCACCGCCCGGCGCCGGCCGCGGCACCGGCTGCCTCGGGGAGATGGTCGCGCAGACGAGCGTGGGAGGCGGGGGAAGCGGGAGCGCCAGCGTGAGCGTCGTGTCGTGGTGTGGCAGCGGCGGCGGAAGTGAAGACGGAGACGGAGGACGGCGAGCGGGAGGAGCAGCCGCGGCTGGACGGATCGGAGTGGCCATGGCGGTTGCCGACTTTGCCGCTGCCGGCGGTTGCTGCAGACTGATGTGCGGGTTCAGCTTCAGAGTCGGAGTGTGGATTTATGGTTTGTGTGTGCGGTCGGCGGAATGTGTGTAGGGATCCGCATTTAAAGCTCGTGACGGCGAGAGGCTTAGGCCCAGTAGGTTTGGGCTGTGATGGGCCTAAAGTGGCATTCATGGGCTGGATCTCAGGAGAAATGAAGGAAGCCCAATTGAGGTTGAATTGGATCGTGTTGCTAAACCAAAAAAAAAAAAAAAGCTACAGCTACAGGTTGAATTGGATCATTGGATCTCCGTGACACTAAACCACGTGAAAGGCGCCTAATGTTGTGTATTTTGTTTTCGGGTGAAAAGAAAACTGGTGATTAAACGATCTGGACATCTGGAAAAATTCCCTTTTTCTCTCAAGATTAAAGTTTGATCTGTTGAGCTACAGCCTACAGCTACAAATAGTACACGGAAGAGGCTTGATTTGGAGGGCCCTTCGGTTTAAGCAAATTGCGTACTCCCTCAATCGGGCAGGGATGTTGCTGTCACGTGAGTCTCTGGGCCCGGACTGTGGTCAGGTCGCCCATACGCGGCGGGGCACGGCCAGGTTGAGCCCACACTGCCCCGCGCAAAGCAGTTTGCTGGGCCTGCGTGCGTACGCGGGTAGGTGGCCCACCGGCGTCGTCCGCTGCGCGCGGCGGGCCCATCTGGCGTCCTTGCGTTCCTTTCGTTTGCACGTGCTCGCTCGCTGTGGTCGCCCAGCTCCATCCAAAGCGAAACCCTGCACGGCACCTTTTTTTTTCTTTCGATAAATGTCCCTGCTAATCGACGGGTAAACTCTGGCTTATCCAGGCCGCGCGCGAAAACACGCGTACGTACTGTACACATGGCTTCATCAGAAACGGGATTATTAATTTAATTACCTAAAGAAACTGAGGTCAAGCAGAAAACGTCCGGGGGATCAACAAAAATGGGCAGGCTGCGGCCTGCGGATGAAGTGCGAACGCGAGAACGCAAGGCGAAGGCGTGACCAAGACTGGCAGCGAGCGACGAGCACGAGTTTTGGAGGCCAGGCCAGCCACGTGCGAGCGAGGGCACGAGCCGGGTCGGACGGCGTCGTCCCAGTCCCACCCACCAGACGGCGTTAATTGGACGTGTCCTCACGGTGACGGCTCCGGCCTGCCTCCGACTCGCTCGGCGACAAACTGGAGCGACCAGACCAGGAGAGGGACCGGGCGGAGCCCACCGCACGCGGCGCAGGCAGGAAGGGCGTGGCCACCAACGGGGCCACCTGCCGCGCCTCACGATCACGAGTGGACGGACGACGACCCGCGCGCGGCGGCCGTGACGAGCAGACGAGCTGCAGCAGCCCACCGGCCTGCCGCCCCCTATCCCATAGGCCCCGCCGCTAGCTTCCGACGGGCACGGCAGGGGCCACAGCGACTTGCCGACCACGCTCCACGACGGCCCCGAGTGGTTTTCCTTCTTTTTTTCTCTTTTCTTGGGCGATTTTCTCGACTGCGAAAACAACGCGGCCCGAAAGCTCAACACGACACGGCGCGGTCGAGTGGATGCTGCAGACGGAGAAAGCAAGCCGCGGGATCCCCGTCACAGCTTTTGTCCCCGCGTGCGTGTGCGTGCGTTGGCCACGTGATGCGCCGGATGCCCGACGGCGACGTCGACGTCAACGTGCTCCGCCACTCCACTCCACACGCACTCACGTGATCCGGCGGCGCCAACCGCCAGCCCACCATCCACCACTCGCGCTCCCACACGCGTCCGCCCCTGCGCCCGGCCCTGCTAAATTGCATCAGTTGGGGCATCATGATCACGGCTACTTAATTAATTAATCCAAAGCCTAGCGCCCAAGCAATGGCAGAGCAGCTCCATCACCACGCACCTGGCTTGGGTGCAAGTGTACGTATATATTACAGATCCCTAAACCGATCCATCCCCAGAGCTGCTGCAGTGCATGTGCGTTGCAGGGGAATGTTTACCTACTACCATACCCCAACTGCACTGGTGAACCCATTTTTAATTCTTAATCTTGAGATTGATTAATTATAAGAGAGTACGTATAGTATATAGCCGGCCCCAGAAGGCCTTTTCACCATCCGTGTCGCTGGAATCTTCCTCTCTGTCACGCTCTCATTGTGTCGTCTAGCTAGCTCATCGGTAGTCACTTTATTTACTACTATCTAGCAATCTTAGAAAATAATAATCAGTTAGCAAGATTTAATTAGTCGATTAATTGTACTCCCGCAAAAGGACGAGCGAGGCGGCTAGCTGCCACGCGTGCTAAGCTATCTGATCGACCACTCCGGCCCTGAACTAGCTGTGTGTTTAATTTACCTCTCGTGATGTTTCTTGTTTTGTTTTCGCCATCAAGCCAAACACAGCCATATATAGCTGGCATGTCTGGCTTTAATTTGGGCGCGATGCTGATGCATGAACATACAGAGACTCTGCTATCTAGTGCGTCCTCCTAGCCTTCCTCTTTAGAGCTAGCAAAGAAGAGCACACATGAACAGCTGGTAGGTAGGCTTGGTGGTGATGGGGGTCATGTGACTCCATGATTGCCATTAGCATGCTTGCATGGCTAATACTACTAATAAATCAACTTCATTATCCTTCCTGCCTATGTCGAGTTCTACCAATGCAAGACAGGGGAAGGAAACAAGACACCTCATCCGTCATGTCTCTCCGCGTTATTATATAGGATAAGAACTTAACAAGTCTAGTAGTGCCTGATGGTCGACACAAATAAAAGTCGAGACGTGATGTAAAGGCAAAGCCCATGCATATATGCATTGTAAAACAAAATCATCGTTATGATTAGCAGCGTCTTTAATGCATGATTGATTCCGAAAAGAAAATTAGGGATCGATCGGGAACATGGGGGGATGCTGCGAGCATATGATGGAGAGGGGGTGCTAGCAGCTTTGGATGGATCCAAAGCGGGGAACCTCCTCCTCCCTCGCAGCTGTCGTTGTGCATCTGCATCTGATGCATGGGATAGAAGAATGCTCCTGTTCCCGTATATATTTACATAAACAAACAGACAGAAAAAGAAAGGGGTCTCTAATATAATCAGCGTAACATGGGTGGCGATGCAAACAAAATCAAAACTATATATGCGCGGGATCGGACGACGTACAGTACAGTACAGGCTGGTGTGTTGGAGCCACTACCCCCTTTGTGATTTTTGAATCTTGCTGAAACAATGCTTGCACTGTTGCACAACATGCTTGCACGGAGTTGGAGTGCTGTAGTAGATCTCTGCAGAAATGATTGGCAACATGCAGCCACACTTTCTCTGACATGGGGATACTGTTGTCAGAGGAGTTACTAATAATAAATTCTCATGTGATCTCAAAGCCTCCTAGCCGTTTGTTTATGGATCGAGGTGGACTTTAAGTACCTAGGAGTACAGTACTCGCCTAGAACCAGTACTGTACGTGTACTAGTGTACATCGGAATCGGACAATACATGGAGATGTACAGCGTCCAGGAAATGCAAGATGCCGCAGCTGAGGCAAGAGGGTTTTTTTTTTTTTGAGAGCAAGAGGTTTGTTTTTTCTCAAACCCATTTGCTATACTTCGTTGATTTCATACGTGGAGTAAGTTTTTTTTTTTGAAAAAATACACACATGTAACAAATACTATGCTTAGGAAACCGTTTCTGTAGCTCTTGCGGCAATCAGCAAGCTACAGAAACATGGGATATGGGCACGGTACCATCTGTGACGACACTGGTTTACGCACGCACGCTTAGCAATTGAACTGACTTACATCCGTAAAAGAGTGTTGTTTTAGATTTTTATTATCCGTCTTATTCAAAAAAATTTATAAATATTATTTATTTTTCTATGGCGTATTTATCATTAGAATCTTTAATACTTTTGATTTATTTATTTTATAATATATTTAAAAATTTTAAATAAGATGAAGTGGTTAAATATGATGTCTGGAAGTCTAAAACGACATTTTTTTTTTTTTTTTGACGGAGAGAGTAGGGCCGGGGTCGCCTGCGGCCGCCGTTTATTCAACCGCAGCACAGCGTGCACGTTGGAGAAGAAAGATAGAAAGCGAGTGGAGCTGCCGCGCATGCAGACACGTCTGCATGGTCACTACAGACCAACACAGTTACACAGGTGTAATATGGCTGTTCGCTTGCATTGTCGGCCATGTACACCGCGGAGGGAGATCCTCTAACGTATTCGACCACTACGTTCCAGGACGTAGGTTCAGCTGGACTGTGGATTACGCATCGGACGGCAATCCAGGAAGAGGCCAACCTTTGCTCACGAGTAGCCATGTGTGGCAGGCTCAGTTCAGCCAGTAGTGGAGCCAGCAGGTTTTAGAAGCCTGGGCAATCCTCTTCATGCTAAGAGAATTTAGCTACTAAATTACCGTGCCCTGCTTCTTTCATATAAAGGAATTTTCTACTAAAAATAGCCTACGAGCCCGGCCGGCTGCCCGGGGTGGTCGGGCGCTGGCTCTGCCACTGAGTTCATCATCTGATGGCATATTAGTCTCCATCGTCGTTGTTACCTCGCAAGTCTCCGGCAGCCGGCGGCCGTGGCTCGGTAGCAGAAGCTGTCCCTGCTCGTAGTTGAAACGAGTTCCATCCGCATGAGGGGTGGAGCATGTCCCCGAGCTAACCTCCTCTACCACCGCTACCCTCCTTCCTCATCCTCGGCTCCTCGTGTTCACCCTCCCGCAGAAACCATGCTGCTTGTGACATGGAACTATGGAAGTCGAGGTCTGCACGCCGCTTCCGCCGTTCCAGTGAACTTGGTTGAACACCAGTACCTTCAACTTGTTCTCACAGAGGTGCCGGCCAACACTTCTGGCAAGCCGGCACAACGACACAAGGTTCTGTGGACTGAATGTTTGTTTCAGATTAACTGAAGGTTGTTACTGAATTGAGATCGTGGATGCAGACAACATACTGTAGATTGTAATTGCCTCGATTTCTTTATGTCAATTCAATATGGCAAAAGGGATTGAGAGACTCGAATGTGGCAAAACTAAATCAATTCCATGTGGAAATTCAGAAAGTGCTATCCTTTTGCTTCAGTTACTGCATATTACCAGCATATGTACAGACTTACAGGATAAGTGCCATGCTACCAGAATGCTCACATTTAAAACAGACAAAAATAAAATTGAACTAGAGACTAGAGTATCCGTGCTTTTCATCTCACCAAGTAAACATGTCTCTGATTAACCAAAAACATAACTCTGCATACTGAACCTTGAACACAGAATTGCATATGGTCCTACACATGATGGACTTGATGCATTGTGTTAGCTTCTTTTGTTTCAACCTCTCCTTGAACACAGAATTTCATATGGTCTTTCCTGTCTTTCACATGATGCTATATTGCAAATGAACATTCTAGTACCATTGGCATCATTCACAGTTCTCAGTTCACAACAATCATCACAACCACGGCAACACTGAGGTATCAAATTCACAATAATTATACTATCAAATTGAGTCAACACTGAAGTATCAACACTGAATTATCCAATTATCACAAACAAGGTTGAGTCACAATCCCAACTTGCATCTGTTAGCAGTCATAATTCAATACTACCCTACCTGTTACTGCAAGTCTGAACTTTGGAGTTCGGCTTTTCAAGCTGCATATGAGGACAGCTGCGCCGCACGCGGGCACGAGCTCAGGATACCTTCCCGAATACTTGCTTGCCTGCTCCTGTGCCGAGGGAGGCCACGAGCAGCAACAGCCGTCGCCGGCGTCTATCTTCGCGGGCACTGCAACGGCGGCGGGTGAATGAGGGCGTTGGTGGGGAGAACTTGCCCAAGGACCTGCTTGCCTGCTCTAGCGCTGGGCGAGGCCGCGAGCAGGTCGCAGCAGCACGGCGGCGGTGGCGGCAACGAGTGCGTCCCTGCAGGCTGCAAGAGCCACCGGCCATGAATGCACGTCTGGCTTTGTTGGAGAAAGAGGTAGAAGATGACCCGTGTGGCCCACGTGGTACTGCTGCTTGGGCCTCATCACGTACATGGGCCAACCTCAGTGTCTTCGTTTGCTTCCTACCGTTGGATGACCAACAGACGGCATCGAGGCCCTCTACGTCCTAGGACGTAGTGGTTGAGTAAGTTAGTACACCGCCTGAGTGCCTGACGCTGATCCATCCATCCCAGAGAGGAGAGGCCCAGAGAGGACTCGGCTGACGAGTACAAGCAGCACCTCGCCAGGCATCTGCTCGCCCATCCTAGCTCGACCATATACTAGCAGCCTTTCTACTTGCAAAAAGAAAGAGCTCGCTCGCTCGTGTCCAGTTGGGCAGTCACATGTGGAGGGAGGACCTGATCGACCCGGCCGGGATGTATCACGGCGTCGCTGCACAACACGTCTCGAGATCGATCGGTCTCGCCAGATAAAAAAGGCGTCGTCATCTGGCCAGCTGTGGCGACCGTGGCGCGCGGCGCGCCGCCGTGTTCGATCCGACCGCGCGGGGCTGGGCTCCTCATCGGTCGTCGCTCGGCCGGCCCCGCCACGGCGCAGGGAGGCAGCAGCTGCCACGAGCGCCTCGATCTGCATGCTGCCCCGCCGGTCGGCACGCTCCGCCGGCACGTGTGTGGGTGCCAGTGCCAGTACCACACGTGGGGGTGGCTCGTCCCGTCCCATCCACCTGCGGAAAGCTGCGCGTGCACGCGGGCGGGACGCCCCCCGCACGCGACGCGACTCGTGAAGCCCTCCTCCGTGTGGGGGCCGTCTCTGCCACCCGCACGGGGCCTTGTCGCTCGGCGAGCAGTGACTGGACGCCGTAACGCCTCGTCGTCGTACGTTAACGTGACGTGCTCCCACATGCGACTTCAATCAATGCTTCCGTGTGCCACAGCGTACGTACTCCTACAGTGGATTTCATGCGTCGTGCATCACTTACCAGTACGCCCACCCAGCTATGAGTCGTGACAATCAAGCTCGGTTCGAAGTGGACGTAATTCTATTTACGTTTCCATTGCATTCAAATTTTCTTAAGCTTGACTAATTCTATAGCAAACTTGTAATTTCAAAAATAACCATGTGACATAATATATTCTATGATTACTCTAACAATGCATATTCTACAAACTCTAATCGAACAAGGACATCGGAAAAACCACAAGATTTATAACAAGGACATCGGAAAAACCACAAGATTTATAACATCTCCTCGCTTAATTTGTCCTCTCATCTGTCCTCACTATCAACTGGACAACTAGGGTGTCAGAAGAGTTAGGCAGAGAGCATAAAAAGTACGTAAGTGTGTTTTTTCATGCTATATTTGATCTATTTTTTTAATCAACATATCTTATCCAATTTTATCTAGAGTATTTTCTTTTCATATGTTTTCCACTCTTTCTTCGGCGTCCAATCATAATTTAGCTGTCAACATAATGGAGCCCGTAGCGCATTGGCACAGTGGTTGGACGACACGTACCATCGTTTGCAAAGCTTGCTCTGAAAGGGAGCTTGGATTCCGCACGACAGTTAGATATAGCACAAGTCAAAGCGAGCAGCCGAGGCGGCACGTGTTTCTTTCGTGTCGATTAATAGAGAGAGAAGGGGCCGGGGGTTCGGTGTCGTGCGTAGTGCGGTTATTTGTCGCTGTCGACGCGCGCACGCGATTGGATTAATTCAGGGTGCAGACGTGGCCTTGCATACACGAGCTCCAGCAGTGTGGAAAACAGGGCGTGGCGTGGAGATTTGAAATTGGCCCGGCCGGCTCCAAACTTTCACGTTTTAAACAGGACGGATCGTACTGCATGCACAGGTAATATACGGGCCGTCTTTTTCACAATTTGGCCCTTTTTTGAACTAAATTTACATTTGGCCCCCTGGATGTCAAAATTCAATCTTTAGACCCAGGGGGTCGGCGCCATGACCAGTGGCGCCGAGGTATAACGTCTCGGCGCCACAGATCTTGGCGCCGAGGTCTCCAGGACGTATGGCCGAGAGACCTCGGCGCCACAGATCACGGCGTCGACCTCGGCGCCACAGATCACGGCGCCGAGCTCGGCGCCACAGATCTCGGCGCCGAGGTGTTTTTAAAAAAAAAACAAAAACAAATCTCCTTACCTTCCTCCCCGTCCGACCGCGCCTATCAGAACGCAGAAGGGCCGCCGCCACCCGAGAAACGCCGCCGCCCCTTCCGCCCGCCGGAGAGACGCGCCGGTGCCCGCCCTCCTCCGCCGCCAGGATCATTCGCCGCGCCGCCAGGATCCAGTAGCCGGCCGCCCTCGCCGCGCCATTGAAAGTCCCTAGTTTGGTTTTGGCTAATTGATGAAGCACCTGTGACTAACCTTGTTTATCTAAGTGGTTGATTTAGAGAAGGTTGTCCACATGATGAAAGCATATTGAATATGAAGCGTGACACGTGTCGTGTGATCAAAGATGAAGATCAAGACGATCTTGGCTCCGTGGACCGGTGTTGAAGGTGAAGGGCTAGTCGAGGCTTGAGTGAAGGGCAAATGCGATGGTGAAGCTCGGGCAAGACTAGGCGTGATGAGGACATCTCAGCCATACATGCTTCCTCAAGTGAAAGCCACATTACAACATTGAAGATACAAATCAAGGGTCATTTTCACGAAGACGTGCCAAGAATCTACAAGTTCGGGTGAATTCATTCTAACTGATTTTAATTTCAGTCTTACGAGAATGTTATACTACCTAAGTGTTCTACTTTAGTTGTGCTTAGGAACATACAACATGAAGAGGATGAAAGTGGATCGGTGGATTCTATCACTGAAGTACAGAACGGACCAGGTGAAGCAAAACGGATCAGCTGCAGTGCAAAACGGACCAGTTCAAAGAATTGCTCATAACTCTCAATTCACAGAAGCTATGGAAGTAAATGAGGACTCTTTGGAAAGCTTATCAAGTCAGCTTTCCAATGCCACCAAGACCAAGTACTTTGGACTTCACACCAATGAGAACCAAGTCCGTTTGTGAAGGCTCGAAGGCCGGAGTCTGCTGAGTCAGCACGTTGGTACAACTTCATGTTCAAAACTGTACCAATCTACAATGTTTCGTGGTGCATGTGATACATGGTTGGAAACATAGTGAAGTTAACTTTCCAACGCAACTGACGGTGCATCATTTGGACTTCCCAAGATGGAGTTATTGCCAAATCACTGAAGACCACTCCGAAGACCAACAGCCTCGCGAACCCACTTCAGAAGCCATTTCGTGGAGGCCCTTTCACATTCTTAGTCTTTTCATTTCCATCTCGAATTCACACCTATCTAGCAGGGCTGTTGCTAGTATAAATAACCCCTAAGACCATTGCAAACTCAGAATTTTGATAATCGAATTACGGTAACTTTGTTGTTGTGTGCTAACAAACTCCCGAGAGAGAGATTCTCTACCCCTTTGCTCTTGTGTTTTCCTTCGCGGAGATTACAGAGCGGCCGCGTCATCGGCACCCAATCCGTGCTCCCGATCCTCGAGTTCGGTTGCGTAGGTTGGTTCTTTGAGAGTGTGGTTGGGCGAATCCTTGGTTCGGCTGCCGTATAGAGACGGTGGTTGGCTCCTTGTGCACACATCGTCGGGTTGCACTAGTTATCGCTAACTGCGGCAAGTTATCGGCCGTTCTTCGGCTAGTTATCAAGATCGATCCTACGTCGTGAAGATCGGGACAACAACAACCTCATCATCTGCATCGGCTCTTCGGTTGCCACGGTAGGATTTTTACCCTTAGCTACATACATATTTGTGTTCGTCCTATCCACTGAAAAAGCCACAAAAATATTCTGCTATAACCCTTTGTTTCAATCTGTTATTCTTGTGAGTTTAGTTAGTTTTCAGTCCATTAGAGTTTTCGTTTGGTTGCTGATTATTATCCTTTGCGTATCCTTTGTGCCTCTTTTATATACCTCAAAATCCCTACAAAAAAATTCAGAAACCGGTATCATCCTTCGCGTAAACTTTGATCCTATCAAGTTAGAACGCTGACGGTTGTGTCTTGTTTCTACAAAAAGAAAAGTGTGTAACTTTCATATCTGTTCTTGTTCTTAGTTATATAAAAAAAAAGTTTGTCAAAAAAAAAAAGAAGAAAGAAAAGTTACAAAAAAAAAAGACAGAAAAAAAAAGAGTTGAGAAAGTTTGAGAAAGAGAAGTTGAAAGATCAGTTTGTTTATGTGCACATGTTCTGAATTTTATATCAAGTTGCACAATCAGTTTGTTAACTATCTTTTGGTGCAAAATTTTGCTTAGGTTTGATTGCAACACTTGCATCCTAAGCATACTCCTTGTTTGCATCAAATCTGAAATTATCTTTGCGTGTGTGTTTGATCCATTTACATCACTCATATCTTGTGGTCGAACTAGGCACTGAACTTATATTTTGGACTGTGATTTAACTTTACAATATCGAGAATTCAGATTGCATTCCTTGTGAATTATATCCCCACCAAGCTCCACAAATAACCCCCCGTCATAGGAACACTGATCTTGCATTCTCCCAACCATCATTCTCAAGTTACCACCTCGCATTGGCCCTCTGTAATCTGCAGGGAACTCACATGAGCTTCGGTTGGTAAGAGAGGTGAGGTTGTGAGATTTCACATATATTTTCCTATACCACATATAAGCTTGCTATTTTGCATATGTATTAACCATGATAGGCCGAAGATACACCAATCTTCCATTTTATGGAAATCTTGATCCGGAAGAGTTTCTTGATTGGCAAGAACAAATGGAGATTGAACTTGAAGATCAAGATTTTTCAGAAGCCAAGAAGATATCAAGAGTTGTTCTTGAGTTTGAAGATTATGCTCTTGATATAGGTGGAAGCAATATCCACATAAGCGCTTCATCAAGAATTGGGAAGATTTGAAGAAAGCCATGAGAAAGAATTTGTGTCAAGGAAGTATGGGCTGATTTTGCTTCATCGTTTGGAAAATGTAAAGCAAGGTAGTAAATTTGTCCAAGCATATTATGATAAGCTATCTTCTTCCTTGCATCGAGCAAACGTTGTTGATGACATGAGTGCAATGACATATTTCAAGAGAGGTCTTAATGCTAACATTGCTGCTGCACTTGAGAGAAAGTATTTTAGAAGTATGCAACATCTTCTAAGTTGTGAAAATAAGTGAGGAGAAGAGAATTGTGAAGGTGCAGCAAGGCAAAGAGCTCACGGTGCTTTAATTTGTGCCAAGAAAAATGTGCTAAGTTACAACCCAATATATCCTCTATTGTTGGGCCGAGAAGCAATCGTCAACTCCATGCAAGAAGAGAGGACATGCTGTCTTAGAAGTTTCTTCGTTGATTCTAGTGCTAAAAGGAGAGAACATAAACAATTCAATTCTAAGAACTCTATTGTGCAGCAAGAAGGTAGTTTTGTGTCTCGAAATGATAAGAGAAATGATGAGGCGTGTGATGTTAATTGGGATCATCATGTTACACCAATCTCTAAGAAAGTTGATGTCCCAAAGTGTCAATTACAATCTGAAATTTTGAAGGAAGAAGTTGTAAATGTTTCCATCACTGGATGTCTCAGCTTTGAGCAAGATGAAATAAAAGATTATAAGAGTAACTGCATGCATCCACCTTCTAGTTTGTTTAAGATGATTTCAGGTGAACAAAAGTCGAGGATGACTTTTCTTGAAGGGAGGGAGGATGATAAGGCCATCCCAAGGACATCAATATTCACACCAAATTCAAAGTGTCAATTCAAGGTGAAAGCTAAACTTAAGTCCAAATCCTTTTGGTTTCCACATGCAAGACTACTACTTGGTTTATATGATTACAGATTCAAACACCTTGCTGTAATGGAAGAAGAAGAAGAATGTGATGTTGTCACACCACTACACAATGCAAGCCTAGCGCAATTCTTTGGCTTAGAAGAATCAGAGTCGAGGACGACTCCTTTTCAAGAAGGGGAGGATGATGAGGACATCTCAGCCATACATGCTTCCTCAAGTGAAAGCCATTCACATTACAACATTGAAGATACAAATCAAGGGTCATTTTCACGAAGACGTGCCAAGAATCTACAAGTTCAGGTGAATTCCTAACTGATTTTAATTTCAGTACTTCTGAGAATGTTATACTACCTAAGTGTTCTACTTTAGTTGTGCTTAGGAACATACAACATGAAGAGGATGAAAGTGGATCGGTGGATTCTATCACTGAAGTACAGAACGGACCAGTGAAGCAAAACGGATCAGCTGCAGTGCAAAACGGACCAGTTCAAAGAATTGCTCATAACTCTCAATTCACAGAAGCTATGGAAGTAAATGAGGACTCTTTGGAAAGCTTATCAAGTCAGCTTTCCAATGCCACCAAGACCAAGTACTTTGGACTTCACACCAATGAGAACCAAGTCCGTTTGTGAAGACTGCTCTGAAGGCCAGGGAGTACTGCTAAGTCAGCACGTTGGTACAACTTCATGTTCAAAACTGTACCAATCTACAATGTTTCGTGGTGCATGTGATACATGGTTGGAAACATAGTGAAGTTAACTTTCCAACGCAACTGACGGTGCATCATTTGGACTTCCCAAGATGGAGTTATTGCCAAATCACTGAAGACCACTCCAGAAGACCAACAGCCTCGCGAACCCACTTCGAAGCCATTTCGTGGAGGCCCTTTCACATTCTTAGTCTTTTCATTTCCATCTCAATTCACACCTATCTAGCGGGGCTGTTGCTAGTATAAATAACCCCTAAGACCATTGCAAACTCAGAATTTTGATAATCGAATTACGAAACTTTGTTCGGTGTGTGCTAACAAACTCCCGAGAGAGAGATTCTCTACCCCTTTGCTCTTGTGTTTTCCTTCGCGGAGATTCTGAAGCGGCCGCGTCATCGGCACCCAATCCGTGCTCCTGATCCTCGAGTTCAGGTTGCGTAGGTTGGTTCTTTGAGAGTGTGGTTGGGGCGAATCCTTGGTTGTGGTATAGAGACGGTGGTTGGCTCCTTGTGCGTGTCGTCGGGTTGCACTAGTTATCGCTGCTTGCAGCAAGTTATCGGCCGTTCTTCGGCTAGTTATCAAGATCGATCCTACGTCGTGAAGATCGGGACAACAACTCTCATCAAGGCGCCGATGGACCGATGCACGGTGAAGGGCAAGTAAAGTCGAGGTCGATGGATCGAGACGGTCACATGATGGTGTGAAGTGTTCATATCATTTGGAGGAACAAAATGGGCTCAAGGCAAAGGTATAACCGATAGGGCCATTTTGTGTTTGCACTCAAGACACCATAGAGGGTGTGAGTGGTTTAGGATCGATAGCCGCACTATTAAGAGGGGAAGTCTTATCGGCTATTCGACGCACGGGTGCCACTAGGTGAATTCATGAAGTGCATTGCATGTAGGGCCTAGTAAGCTAACCTAACCTTTGGGAAATGGTTGTGAAAAGCTAACACACAAACACATGGAGATGTACACTTGGTGGTGTTGGCACATTTACAAAGGTGGCGTTTGGGCGCGTGGTTTGCGGGGTAGAGATGGGTTTGGGTCCTCTTCTTCCTCCGTCGAGCGCATTGAGGCGGGATTCGGCGCTTTCGAGAAAAATAGATGCATATTTTTCTATTGCGCCGGATGCAAAATTTGGTTGAAATCATGCTATCTGCGATGATCAAGTTGGTATACTTGTTGGATAGCTTGTTGGAGAAGTTGGCGTCACGATGGCTGAAAACGAAGTTTTGACGGCGCCGGACGCGGGACAGGCGCCGGACGCGTCCGGCGCATTTGTGACTTGGCGTGAGCGTGAAGAGTGTCGCGCATCGGACGCGCGCGGACGCACGCGGCGGACGCGGGCCGTTCGCCGTGCGAGTCCGGCGCGTCTTGGGCTTCGGCCCGCGAGGCCGGCTTGGGCCGTACGAGGGCGGCGGACGCGGGGCGGGTCGCGTCCGGCGTGGGCCGGACGCGGACCGAAAGTTTCGACCGCGGGCATTTCCTCCGGACGCGGGCCGCGGACGCGGCCGTCGCGGGCCGGACACGAGGTGATTTGAACGTTGGGCCGCCAACGGTCGAGGCATCGTTGGCGCGCGAGGACGCGCCGGGCGCGTCCGGCGCTTGAGCCGCGGGCCGCGTCCGGCGGGTTGAAATCGGCTGCCGAGGGTAACGGTTGGATTTCGCCTTGGGCTTATAAATAGCCCCTTGGCCGGCCATGGGAGCTCTCTTGCCCATTTCTACTCACTTGCTCATCCTTTGTGCTAAGAAACACTCTCCTCTCATCTCTCTTGCTTGTTGCTCGTCGAAAGTGAGATTGAGAGATCACCTAGTGTTGCATTGCTTGAGAGCATTCTGAGTGGCACTTGTGGGTGGTTTAGCCGGTGGATTCTTGTTACTCTTGGAAATACCGCTCTAGTCAAGCTTGGAGATTGTTGGAGCGTTGGCAAGAGAAGGTGATTGTTCTTGGCCACCTCCGGTTGATTTGTAAGAGGTTCTTGTGCTCACCTCGCGGGGATCGCGAAGAGTAACTCTATTGGATTGCGCGTGTCGTTGAGTATCACACTTGAGTGGCGCCTTGTGGTTTCCTTGCGGGGAAGTGCCTTGCGGGGCAAGTGGCTTGAGGTCACACCAAAGGACCATCTAGGTGTTGATCGATACAACGGGTGACGTAGCTTGGCGGTGCCCAAGTGAACATCCGGGGATAAAACAATTGTGTTCATCTTTGTCTCCCGGTGATTGGTCGTCATCGATTGTGTGTTGCCGATTGTAATTAATTGTTCATTCTCCCGGTGATTGGCAACCTCGACTCTACGCGTCGGTATAACAAGCTCCTACCCTCTCTTGCATTATCTTGTTTACATTCTTGCAGTAGAATTGCTTGCGTGGTCGGTCGGGGAACCACAACTTGTGTAGACTAAATCCGTGGGTAGAATTGCTTGTGTGGTCGGTCGGGAACCACTCATTGTGTAGATTAAATCCCGGGTAGAACTCTTGATCACTAGTGGTAGCTCTTGTGTGTCTTAGTGATCACATACTAGAATTGTTGGATAGGAGCTTACTTGCACTTAGTAGGCTAAGCGTAACTTGCTTTCCGTTTTGTTTATCTAACAAGTTTAACTTAGTGAGTTTGTAGAAATTTTTATAAGCTATTCACCCCCTCTAACAGCCATCTAAGACCTTTCAGCCATCTTCTTCTCCAGCTCAGACCAGCGGCTAGGGCGGCCCGGGCCTTCCCCGATCTGGCCGCCGGCCGGAGGGCCGGCGGTCACTCTTGCCGGCCGGCGGTCACTCTTGCTGAACGGTGGTGTGGCGCCGCCCCCTACCCCAACATCTCCATCTCCGACGTCCGTCCCATTCCCGAACGACAGGTATGTTTTTTAATTTCGATCCCCATCCCCGAACTAGATGTATCGAGCAAACATGACTGCAATCTGTTTTAGTAAACGAACTACTGGACGGTGGTGTGGTGCTAGCTGCCATCACAGAACCGAACATGATGGAATAATTTGTCACCGTGCACTAGCTAGCTAGTAGGCTGCACTCGTACTTTGGAGAATACTTGTGTTACTTGTGCTTCATGCATACTGTATGTAGCTATATATCAATATTTTGTTTAGGTAAAATATTATATATAGGTACTTATACGATAGCTTAGTTAGTCAATGTAGTTAGTGGGTCATATCGGTTGTACCAAATGTAGTTATCAATTATATCTACTTATTTATTTATTTTAGGTAGTTCCATAGTTACAAATTTTGGTATGCCTTATAACTCCTTTTGTTGTGCATATTAGATGGACAACGTAGCCAACCTATACTATGGAGGAAGTGTGGAGGAAGATGAGTTTCGGAATGCTAGTTTTGTTGGAATGCAAATGGTGCCTCTCTTGTTTGATGATCGGCCATTGTTTTCGGAGGTGCTTGGTAGTGCTAGTGATGAGCTTCGCTGGAATTTAAATGCGGACGACATCTCAGTGAAGGCTGTCCAATGACATCTCATGAAGAGTGAGTTTCAGTGTTTAGATGTGGTTGTGAGTAGGCTGTCCAATGATGCCCCCCCCTCGTGGTTATTCGCCGCCTATTGGTCGGTCACCGTCTCGTGGCTTGTCGCCAGCACCGCAGAATCCGACATCCTCAGAGCCTCCGTTATCCCACCACGAGGTAGCGAGCGACCATAACTAAAATTAAAACACTTTAGTTTTAACAACCGAGGGATAGTTTCAACTAAAAATGAAAGCTATGGACAATTAACACTAATCATAATTACTTAAATGTCATGGACAAATGAACTCATACCTTGCTCTTGGTTTGCTACGTTTTCCACGCCTAGGCATCCTAGTATTCAAATGGAACATACAAGTATTACAAAGTGCATGAAACCCCAACTAGTGATGATTTAAACGTGGAAATACGACCTATGTATACCAAATCGAAGCACAAAAACTAAGGGAGGGTGAGAGTATACCTTGCTCTTCAAGATCTATGGATCAAATCCAACTTTCCACGGTCCAATATGAAGATTCGTGAAGGAGGGCGAATTGTGGAAGAGAGAAACCCGAGAGGAAGAAGGGAAGAATGAGAACAGGCTCGGCTAGGGAACCTGAGCGTTGAGCAAAGACAGACAGCTTGGCCGCGATACGTGGCGCGAGCTCAGCGCGTGTCTGTGGCGCCGAGGTCTCTCTCGGCCGTGCGTCGTGGAGGAGCCTCGGCGCCAGATCTGTGGCGCCGAGATGTTATACCTCGCCAGCCCTTGGTCGTAGGCGGCTACCCTGCAGGTCTAAAGATTGAATTTTGACATCCAGGGGGCTAAATGTAAATTTAGTTAAAAAAAAGGGCCAAATTGTGAAGATTTGATCGATCGAGTTGTGCGTGACAGAGCATCCGTCGTCATGCATGTACTTCCAATAAGCAAATAAAGAATGGATTCGCTTGGTGCACGCAGGATGAATGAACAGACAAAAAGAAAGATTAATGCGCCGATGCATGGTACTAATGTCGTACTATACTAGTTAATCACGAGGAACACACGCACGCACGCGCCTCATGAGGCGTGCCTGACACGGAGGCCTTGTTCTCTTCCAGAATTTTACCGAAATTCACTATCTGATGCAATTCTATCAGCGTCACATCGGTACGCCAACAAACGTAGATCTTAAATATAGATGAAATCAGCCAATTCTGGCGGTTTATTGTCTTTCGGAGGCAACATTTTGAGGCCAATTAATCGATATTTGAATGATTTTTTGCACTAAAAAACAAAACGCGCTACAGTGTTCCGGCGGGAACACTGTAGCGCAGTCCCAATTCCGGACCCGGAATCCGGATCTAAACAAGGCCAAGGGGGAGAAAAGGGGAGGAAAAAAAAGGTGCTGTGTACTGGGCCGGCCGGCAGCCGGCAGGGCAGGGCGGGGCGGCAGGCGTTACTGCGTCACCGACCGGCGCTTTGGCGAATCTTGCGTGCCAGTTTGCCTGACGCACTCGTGCGTGGCTGAGCAAACAGAACAGAGGAAGCGCGGTGCAGAGAGCGGTCGGTCACGTGAAGTGCTGTGCCCGGCGGGAGCACGCGGTGGACCGATCCAAGTTCCAACCCCATGGATCATCATCGTCCGATCGGATCTGTACGGTACTGTACCGTAGCCTGCGTACTCCATCTCTGGAGCTCCGGATGCAGCAGTAGGAGTGCCTGAGGGCTTCTTCAACGCGCCAGAGTGGCGTACTGCCCTAGCCTCTAGCTCAGCATGAGTGCTCTATGTCATTGTGTCTTGTGGCCTCGCAGGCTGTCAGAGCAGCCTGCAGAGGAGGTCACTGCCCCGTCTGACGACATTGCTGAAGCCACCGAGGGAAGAGTAAAGATTGGTCGGTCAAAGATAAAAGAAATGGGGAAAGTGAACGAGAGCGACAGCAGTAGGACCAAAGGGCACAGGTGTCAGACTGTCACGTGTTAGCCAGCGTCCAAGCGGTGTTCTCTTTAACTCACCCGCACCTACGTGGATCTGTCCTTTTTCTGTGAGGCTATACTCAGGTGCTGCCTCCATTGGCCTTGCCCTGAGTGAACCAGCACCTTTTTCCACCAATAGGTTACATAGGTACACTGACGGTAAGCTCACGGCCAATGGCGGCATTCGGCTTTTACTGAGTTGAGCCCCGTGGTGATGAAATGCTGGTGTCACAGCAAGACACGTAGTACTACGTAACGTAACGTATGCCAACAGCAACAGGGAATGACTATCCATCCATCCAAGCAAACCGGCCCCCGGGCCTCTACGCACGCCATGGAGGCGGATGTTGCTGTTTGACAAAGGGGCCGGGGAAAGGAAAGAAAAGGAGTGGCCAGCCCTGTGGAATCTGTCGTGGTCGTGGCCGCGGTGGGCGGTGGCGCGGGCAGGCACATGCACTGATGCACGAGCACGAGCACGACCGTTCCGTCCTGGCCATCTCCATCCGCGGGATGCCCGCAATCTTCGGCCTCATGTGCCGCGCCGCGGGGACGGAGACACAGGACCCACCACGCCTTCTCCAACCGTCACGTGACCCAATCAACCCCCTTCCTCCTCTCGATAATCGCCGCCCGTCGTGATGGTGATCTGCTCGAGTACGTTCCCCTCCACTCCACCACCTGATCAATGTACGAGTACGAAGTTTCAAAAAAAAAAAAAAGTACGAGTACGATACTGAGCTCTCTGCGCAGTGCCCTCTTGGTCTTGGTCTCTTGGATAGCTAGCTAGCTTGCACCAGTAACTGGATCGTGCACCTGGCAGCTCGAGGCTATTGCTGCACCCCATCCCGGCCGGTCAATGAACCCCATCGCACCAACCTGGTAGTGTTTTGAAACGTCCGATTGTTAGTTTCCATTCTCTAAGGTCAAAGATTGTCGTGCGATCAATGCATGACATGCCCTCCCAGGACGCCATCATCCGAAAACCGTGCGCATCGATCGTCCTCCTGCATAATACTAGTAACACGCACGCCAC
>JAENPR010002715.1:0-45453 GCA_018135685.1 Themeda triandra | reverse complement strand
ACTAGTAGGGAAACTCCATCCGTGGAAATTTACCATGGTTTGGCAACGTGCAAAAATTACTAAGGTTTGGCTATGCAAAAGTACCTACAAGCCCAAAACGACGTTTTATGCGGAAAATATGGCATGTGTGGACCACACGGGTAGGTGTAGGGCGCCGCTATGTATGGTCGCGTCCGATGTTCACTTACGATTGCAAAAGTCCATTGGTCATGGCCCACACCTATTAGGGCGACGAGCGCTAGGCCGTAGAGTACGGCTCGGTCGAGCTGATATCTATTCGTCGTGACCGAAGGAACCGGATGACAAAAAATCGAGGCCCCCACCACATAAAAATGTAAAAATGGTTCGTACTCGCACTAGTAGGGAACTCCATCCGTGGAAATTTACCATGGTTTGGCAACGTGCAAAAATTACTATGGCTTGGCTATGCAAAAGTACCTACAAGCCCAAAACAACGTTTTATGCGGAAAATATGGCATGTGTGGACCACACGGGTAGGTGTAGGGCGCCGCTATGTATGGTCGCGTCCGATGTTCACTTACGATTGCAAACGTCCATTGGTCACGGCCCACACCTATCAGAGCGACGAGCGCTAGGCCGTAGAGTACGGCTCGGTCGAGCTGGATATCTATTCGTCGTGACCGAAGGAACCGGATGACAAAAAAATCGAGGGCCCCACCACATAAAAATGTAAAAATGGTTCGTACTCGCACTAGCGGGAAACTCCATCCGTGGAAATTTACCAAGGTTTGGCAACGTGGAAAAATTACTATGGCTTGGCTATGCAAAAGTACCTACAAGCCCAAAACGACGTTTTATGCGGAAAATATGGCATGTGTGACCACACGGGTAGGTGTAGGGGCGCCGCTATGTATGGTCGCATCCGATGTTCACTTATGATTGCAAACGTCCATTAGTCATGGCCCACACCTATTAGAGCGACGACGAGCGCTAGGCCGTAGAATATGGCTTGGTCGAGCCGATATCTATTCGTCGTGACCGAAGGAACCGGATGACAAAAAAATCGAGGGCCCCACCACATAAAAATGTAAAAATGGTTCATACTCGCACTAGTAGGGAAACTCCATCCATGGAAATTTACCATGGTTTGGCAACGTGCAAAAATTACTATGGCTTGGCTATGCAAAAGTACCTACAAGCCCAAAACGACGTTTTATGCGGAAAATATGGCATCTGTGGACCACACGGGTAGGTGTAGGGCGCCGCTATGTATGGTCGCGTCCGATGTTCACTTATGATTGCAAATGTCCATTGGTCACGGCCCACACCTATTAGGGCGACGAGCGCTAGGCCGTAGAGTATGGCTCGGTCGAGCTGATATCTATTCGTCGTGACCGAAGGAACCAGATGACAAAAAAATCGAGGGCCCCACCACATAAAAATGTAAAAATGGTTCATACTCGCACTAGTAGGGAAACTCCATCCGTGGAAATTTACCATGGTTTGCAATGTGCAAAAATTACTATGGCTTGGCTATGCAAAAGTACCTACAAGCCCAAAACGACGTTTTATGCGAAAAATATGGCATGTGTGGACCACACGGGTAGGTGTAGGGGCGCCGCTATGTATGGTCGCGTCCGATGTTCACTTACGATTGCAAAAGTCCATTGGTCATGGCCCACACCTATTAGGGCGATGAGCGCTAGGCCGTAGAGTACGGCTCGGTCGAGCTGATATCTATTCGTCGTGACCGAAGGAACCAGATGACAAAAAAATCGAGGGCCCCACCACATAAAAATGTAAAAATGGTTCGTACTCGCACTAGTAGGGAAACTCCATCCGTGGAAATTTACCATGGTTTGGCAACATGCAAAAATTACTATGGCTTGGCCATGCAAAAGTACCTACAAGCCCAAAACGACGTTTTATGCGGAAAATATGGCATGTGTAGACCACACGGGTAGGTGTAGGGCGCCGCTATGTATGGTCGCGTCCGATGTTCACTTACGATTGCAAACATCCATTGGTCATGGCCCACACCTATCAGAGCGACGAGCGCTAGGCCGTAGAGTACGGCTCGTCGAGCTGATATCTATTCGTCGTGACCGAAGGAACCAGATGACAAAAAAATCGAGGGCTCCACCACATAAAAATGTAAAAATGGTTCGTACTCGCACTAGCAGGGAAACTCCATCTGTGGAAATTTACCATGGTTTGGCAACGTGGAAAAATTACTATGGCTTGGCTATGCAAAAGTACCTACAAGCCCAAAACGACGTTTTATGCGGAAAATATGGCATGTGTGGACCACACGGATAGGTGTAGGGGCGCCGCTATGTATGGTCGCGTCCGATGTTCACTTACGATTGCAAACATCCATTGGTCACGGCCCACACCTATTAGGGCGACGAGCGCTAGGCCGTAAAGTACGGCTCGGTCGAGCTGATATCTATTCATCGTGACCGAAGGAACCAGATGACAAAAAAATCGAGGGCCCCACCACATAAAAATGTAAAAATGGTTCGTACTCGCACTAGTAGGGAAACTCCATCCGTGGAAATTTACCATGGTTTGCAATGTGCAAAAATTACTATGGCTTGGCTATGCAAAAGTACCTACAAGCCCAAAACGACGTTTTATGCGAAAAATATGGCATGTGTGGACCACACGGGTAGGTGTAGGGGCGCCGCTATGTATGGTCGCGTCCGATGTTCACTTACGATTGCAAAAGTCCATTGGTCATGGCCCACACCTATTAGGGCGATGAGCGCTAGGCCGTAGAGTACGGCTCGGTCGAGGCCGATATCTATTCGTCGTGACCGAAGGAACCGGATGACAAAAAAATCGAGGGCCCCACCACATAAAAATGTAAAAATGGTTCGTACTCGCACTAGTAGGGAAACTCCATCCGTGGAAATTTACCATGGTTTGGCAACATGCAAAAATTACTATGGCTTGGCCATGCAAAAGTACCTACAAGCCCAAAACGACGTTTTATGCGGAAAATATGGCATGTGTAGACCACACGGGTAGGTGTAGGGCGCCGCTATGTATGGTCGCGTCCGATGTTCACTTACGATTGCAAACATCCATTGGTCATGGCCCACACCTATCGGGCGACGAGCGCTAGGCCGTAGAGTACGGCTCGTCGATATCTATTCGTCGTGACCGAAGGAACCAGATGACAAAAAAATCGAGGGCTCCACCACATAAAAATGTAAAAATGGTTCGTACTCGCACTAGCAGGGAAACTCCATCTGTGGAAATTTACCATGGTTTGGCAACGTGGAAAAATTACTATGGCTTGGCTATGCAAAAGTACCTACAAGCCCAAAACGACGTTTTATGCGGAAAATATGGCATGTGTGGACCACACGGATAGGTGTAGGGGCGCCGCTATGTATGGTCGCGTCCGATGTTCACTTACGATTGCAAACATCCATTGGTCACGGCCCACACCTATTAGGGCGACGAGCGCTAGGCCGTAAAGTACGGCTCGGTCGAGCTGATATCTATTCATCGTGACCGAAGGAACCAGATGACAAAAAAATCGAGGGCCCCACCACATAAAAATGTAAAAATGGTTCGTACTCGCACTAGTAGGGAAACTCCATCCGTGGAAATTTACCATGGTTTGGCAACGTGCAAAAATTACTAAGGTTTGGCTATGCAAAAGTACCTACAAGCCCAAAACGACGTTTTATGCGGAAAATATGGCATGTGTGGACCACACGGGTAGGTGTAGGGGCGCCGCTATGTATGGTCGCGTCCGATGTTCACTTACGATTGCAAAAGTCCATTGGTCATGGCCCACACCTATTAGGGCGACGAGCGCTAGGCCGTAGAGTACGGCTCGGTCGAGCTGATATCTATTCGTCGTGACCGAAGGAACCAGATGACAAAAAAATCGAGGCCCCCACCACATAAAAATGTAAAAATGGTTCGTACTCGCACTAGTAGGGAACTCCATCCGTGGAAATTTACCATGGTTTGGCAACGTGCAAAAATTACTATGGCTTGGCTATGCAAAAGTACCTACAAGCCCAAAACAACGTTTTATGCGGAAAATATGGCATGTGTGGACCACACGGGTAGGTGTAGGGGCGCCGCTATGTATGGTCGCGTCCGATGTTCACTTACGATTGCAAACGTCCATTGGTCACGGCCCACACCTATCAGAGCGACGAGCGCTAGGCCGTAGAGTACGGCCTGGTCGAGCTGATATCTATTCGTCGTGACCGAAGGAACCAGATGACAAAAAAATCGAGGGCCCCACCACATAAAAATGTAAAAATGGTTCGTACTCGCACTAGCAGGGAAACTCCATCCGTGGAAATTTACCAAGGTTTGGCAACGTGGAAAAATTACTATGGCTTGGCTATGCAAAAGTACCTACAAGCCCAAAACGACGTTTTATGCGGAAAATATGGCATGTGTGGACCACACGGGTAGGTGTAGGGGCGCCGCTATGTATGGTCGCATCCGATGTTCACTTATGATTGCAAACGTCCATTAGTCATGGCCCACACCTATCAGAGCGACGAGCGCTAGGCCGTAGAATATGGCTTGGTCGAGCTGATATCTATTCGTCGTGACCGAAGGAACCAGATGACAAAAAAATCGAGGGCCCCACCACATAAAAATGTAAAAATGGTTCATACTCGCACTAGTAGGGAAACTCCATCCATGGAAATTTACCATGGTTTGGCAACGTGCAAAAATTACTATGGCTTGGCTATGCAAAAGTACCTACAAGCCCAAAACGACGTTTTATGCGGAAAATATGGCATCTGTGGACCACACGGGTAGGTGTAGGGGCGCCGCTATGTATGGTCGCGTCCGATGTTCACTTATGATTGCAAATGTCCATTGGTCACGGCCCACACCTATTAGGGCGACGAGCGCTAGGCCGTAGAGTATGGCTCGGTCGAGCGATATCTATTCGTCGTGACCGAAGGAACCGATGACAAAAAAATCGAGGGCCCCACCACATAAAAATGTAAAAATGGTTCATACTCGCACTAGTAGGGAAACTCCATCCGTGGAAATTTACCATGGTTTGCAATGTGCAAAAATTACTATGGCTTGGCTATGCAAAAGTACCTACAAGCCCAAAACGACGTTTTATGCGGAAAATATGGCATCTGTGGACCACACGGGTAGGTGTAGGGGCGCCGCTATGTATGGTCGCGTCCGATGTTCACTTACGATTGCAAATGTCCATTGGTCACGGCCCACACCTATTAGGGCGACGAGCGCTAGGCCGTAGAGTATGGCTCGGTCGAGCTGATATCTATTCGTCGTGACCGAAGGAACCAGATGACAAAAAAATCGAGGGCCCCACCACATAAAAATGTAAAAATGGTTCATACTCGCACTAGTAGGGAAACTCCATCCGTGGAAATTTACCATGGTTTGCAATGTGCAAAAATTACTATGGCTTGGCTATGCAAAAGTACCTACCAGCCCAAAACGACGTTTTATGCGGAAAATATGGCATGTGTGGACCACACGGGTAGGTGTAGGGGCGCCGCTATGTATGGTCATGTCCGATGTTCACTTACGATTGCAAATGTCCATTGGTCACGGCCCACACCTATCAGAGCGACGAGCGCTAGGCCGTAGAGTACGGCTTGGTCGAGCTGATATCTATTCGTCATGACCGAAGGAACCAGATGACAAAAAAATTGAGGGCCCTACCACATAAAAATGTAAAAATGGTTCGTACTCGCACTAGTAGGGAAACTCCATCCATGGAAATTTACCATGGTTTGGCAACGTGCAAAAATTACTATGGCTTGGCTATGCAAAAGTACCTACAAGCCCAAAACGACGTTTTATGCGCAAAATATGCAATGTGTGGACCACACGTGTAGGTGTAGGGGCGCCGCTATGTATGGTCGCGTCCGATGTTCACTTACGATTGCAAACGTCCATTGGTCACGGCCCACACCTATTAAAAGGCCGTAGAGTACGTCAATGATATCTATTCGTCATGACCGAAGGAACCAGATGACAAAAAATCAAGGGCCCCACCACATAAAAATACAAAAATGATTCGTACTCGCACTAGTAGGGAAACTCTATCCATGGAAATTTACCTTGGTTTGGCAACGTGCAAAAATTACTATGGCTTGGCTCTGCAAAAGTATCTACAAGCCCAAAACGACGTTTTATGCGGAAAATATGGCATGTGTGGACCACACGGGTAGGTGTAGGGGCGCCGCTATGTATGGTCGCGTCCGATGTTCACTTATGATTGCAAACCTCCATTGGTCACGGCCCACACCTATTAGGGCGATGAGCGCTAGGCTGTAGAGTACGGCTCGGTCGAGCTGATATCTATTCGTCGTGACCGAAGGAACCAGATGACAAAAAAATCGAGGGCCCCACCATAAAATGTAAAAATAGTTCATATTCGCACTAGTAGGGAAACTCCATCCGTGGAAATTTACCATGGTTTGGCAATGTGCAAAAATTACTATGGCTTGGCTATGCAAAAGTACCTACAAGCCCAAAACGACATTTTATGCGGAAAATATGGCATCTGTGGGCCACACGGGTAGGTGTAGGGGTGCCGCTATGTATGGTCGCGTCCGATGTTCACTTATGATTGCAAACGTCCATTGGTCACGGCCCACACTATCGGGCGACGAGCGCTAGGCCGTAGAGTACGGCTCGGTCGAGCTGATATCTATTCGTCGTGACCGAAGGAACCAGATGACAAAAAAATCGAGGGCCCCACCACATAAAAATGTAAAAATGGTTCGTACTCGCACTAGTAGGGAAACTCCATCCATGGAAATTTACCATGGTTTGGCAATGTGCAAAAATTACTATGGCTTGGCTATGCAAAAGTACCTACAAGCCCAAAACGACGTTTTATGCGAAAAATATGGCATGTGTGGACCACACGGGTAGGTGTAGGGGCGCCACTATGTATGGTCGTGTCCGATGTTCACTTACGATTACAAATGTCCATTGGTCATGGCCCACACCTATTAGGGCGACGAGCGCTAGGCCGTAGAGTACGGCTCGGTCGAGCTGATATCTATTCGTCGTGACCGAAGGAATCAGATGACAAAAAAATTGAGGGCCCCACCACATAAAAATGTAAAAATGGTTCGTACTCGCACTAGTAGGGAAACTCCATCCATGGAACTTTACCATAGTTTGGCAATGTGCAAAAATTACTATGGCTTGGCTTTGCAAACGTACCTACAAGCCCAAAACGACATTTTATGCGGAAAACATGGCATCTGTGGACCACACGGGTAGGTGTAGGGGCGCCGCTATGTATGGTCGCGTCCGATGTTCACTTACGATTGCAAACGTTCATTGGTCACGGCCCACACTTATCAGGGCGACGAGCGCTAGGCCGTAGAGTACGGCTCGGTCGAGCTGATATCTATTCGTCGTGACCGAAGGAATCAGATGACAAAAAAATCGAGGGCCCCACCACATAGAAATGTAAAAATGGTTTGTACTCGCACTAGTAGGTAAACTCCATCCGTGGAAATTTACCTTGGTTTGGCAACGTGCAAAAATTACTATGGCTTGGCAATGCAAAAGTACCTACAAGCCCAAAACGACGTTTTATGCGGAAAATATGGCATGTGTGGACCACAAGGGTAGGTGTAGGGGCGCCGCTATGTATGGTCGCGTCCGATGTTCACTTACGATTGCAAACGTCCATTGGTCATGGCCCACACCTATTAGGGCGATGAGCGCTAGGCCGTAGAGTACGGCTCGGTCGAGCTGATATCTATTCGTCGTGACCGAAGGAACCAGATGACAAAAAAATCAAGGGCCCCACCACATAAAAATGTAAAAATGGTTCGTACTCGCACAAGTAGGGAAACTCCATCCGTGGAAATTTACCATGGTTTGGCAACATGCAAAAATTACTATGGCTTGGCTATGCAAAAGTACCTACAAGCCCAAAACGACGTTTTATGCGGAAAATATGGCATGTGTGGACCACACGGGTAGGTGTAGGGGCGCCGCTATGTATGGTCGTGTCCGATGTTCACTTACGATTGCAAACGTCCATTGGTCACGGCCCACACCTATTAGGGCGATGAGCGCTAGGCCGTAGAGTACGGCTCGGTCGAGCTGATATCTATTCGTCGTGACCGAAGGAACCAGATGACAAAAAAATCAAGGGCCCCACCACATAAAAATGTAAAAATGGTTTGTACTCGCACTAGTAGGGAAACTCCATCCATGGAAATTTACCATGGTTTGGCAACGTGCAAAAATTACTATGGCTTGGCTATGCAAAAGTACCTACAAGCCCAAAACGACGTTTTATGCGGAAAATATGGCATGTGTGGACCACACGGGTAGGTGTAGGGGTGCCGCTATGTATGGTCGCATCTGATGTTCACTTATGATTGCAAACGACCATTGGTCACGGCCCACACCTATCAGGGCGACGAGCGCTAGGCCGTAGAGTACGGCTCGGTCGAGCTGATATCTATTCATCGTGACCGAAGGAACCAGATGACAAAAAAATCGAGAGCCCCACCACATAAAAATTTTAAAATGGTTCGTACTCGCACTAGTAGGGAAGCTCCATCCGTGGAAATTTACCATGGTTTCGCAACGTGCAAAAATTACTATGGCTTGGCTATGCAAAAGTACCTACAAGCCCAAAACGACGTTTTATGCGGAAAATATGGCATGTGTGGACCACACGGGTAGGTGTAGGGGCGCCGCTATGTATGGTCGCATCCGATGTTCACTTACGATTGCAAACGTCCATTGGTCACGGCCCACACCTATTAGGGCGACGAGCGCTAGGCCGTAGAGTACGGCTCGGTCGAGCTGATATCTATTTGTCGTGACCAAAGGAACCAGATGACAAAAAAATCGAGAGCCCCACAACATAAAAATGTAAAAATGGTTCGTACTCGCACTAGTAGGGAAGCTCCATCCGTGGAAATTTACCATGGTTTGGCAATGTGCAAAAATTACTATGGCTTGGCTATGCAAAAGTACCTACAAGCCCAAAATGAAGTTTTATGCGGAAAATATGGCATGTGTGGACCACACGGGTAGGTGTAGGGGCGCCGCTATGTATGGTCGCGTCCGATGTTCACTTACGATTGCAAACGTCCATTGGTCACGGCCCACACTTATCAGGGCGACGAGCGCTAGGCCGTAGAGTACGGGTCGGTCGAGCTGATATCTATTCGTTGTGACCGAAGGAATCAGATGACAAAAAAATCGAGGGCCCCACTACATAAAAATGTAAAAATGGTTCATACTCGCACTAGTAGGGAAACTCCATCCGTGGAAATTTACCATGGTTTGGCAACGTGCAAAAATTACTATGGCTTGGCTATGCAAAAGTACCTATAAGCCCAAAACGACGTTTTATGCGGAAAATATGGCATGTGTGGACCACACGGGTAGGTGTAGGGGCGCCGCTATGTATGGTCGCATCCGATGTTTACTTACGATTGCAAACGTCCATTGGTCACGGCCCACACCTATTAGGGCGACGAGCGCTAGGCCGTAGAGTACGGCTCGGTCGAGCTGATATCTATTCGTCGTGACCGAAGGAACCGGATGACAAAAAAATCGAGGGCCCCACCATAAAAATGTAAAAATGGTTCGTACTCGCACTAGTAGGGAAACTCCATCCGTGGAAATTTACCGTGGTTTGGCAATGTGCAAGAATTACTATGGCTTGGCTATGCAAAAGTACCTACAAGCCCAAAACGACGTTTTATGCGGAAAATATGGCATGTGTGGACCACACGGGTAGGTGTAGGGGTGCCGCTATGTATGGTCGCGTCCAATGTCCACTTACGATTGCAAACGTCCATTGGTCACGGCCCACACCTTTTAGGGCGACGAGTGCTAGGCCGTAGAGTACGGCTTGGTCGAGCTGATATCTATTCGTCGTGACCGAAGGAATCAGATGACAAAAAAATCGAGGGCCCCACCACATAAAAATGTAAAAATGGTTTGTACTCGCACTAGTAGGGAAACTCCATCCGTGGAAATTTGCCATGGTTTGGCAATGTGCAAAAATTACTATGGCTTGGCAATGCAAAAGTACCTACAAGCCCAAAACGACGTTTTATGCGGAAAATATGGCATGTGTGGACCACACGGGTAGGTGTAGGGGCGCCGCTATGTATGGTCGCGTCCGATGTTCACTTACAATTGCAAACGTCCATTGGTCACGGCCCACACCTATTAGGGCGACGAGCGCTAGGCCGTAGAGTACGGCTCGGTCGAGCTGATATCTATTCGTCGTGACCGAAGGAACCAGATGACAAAAAAATCGAGGGCCCCACCATAAAAATGTAAAAATGGTTCGTACTCGCACTAGTAGGGAAACTCCATCCGTGGAAATTTACCGTGGTTTGGCAATGTGCAAGAATTACTATGGCTTGGCTATGCAAAAGTACCTACAAGCCCAAAACGAAGTTTTATGCGGAAAATATGGCATCTGTGGACGACACGGGTAGGTGTAGGTGCGCCGCTATGTATGGTCACGTCCGATGTTCACTTATGATTGCAAACGTTCATTGGTCATGGCCCACACTTATCAGGGCGACGAGCGCTAGGCCGTAGAGTACGGCTCGGTCGAGCTGATATCTATTCGTCATGACCGAAGGAATCAGATGACAAAAAAAATCGAGGGCCCCACCACATAGAAATGTAAAAATGGTTTGTACTCGCACTAGTAGGTAAACTCCATCCGTGGAAATTTACCTTGGTTTGGCAACGTGCAAAAATTACTATGGCTTGGCAATGCAAAAGTACCTACAAGCCCAAAACGACGTTTTATGCGGAAAATATGGCATGTGCGGACCACAAGGGTAGGTGTAGGGGCGCCGCTATGTATGGTCGCGTCCGATGTTCACTTACGATTGCAAACGTCCATTGGTCACGGCCCACACCTATTAGGGCGACGAGCGCTAGGCCGTAGAGTACGGCTCGGTCGAGCTGATATCTATTCGTCGTGACCGAAGGAACCAGATGACAAAAAAATTGAGGGCCCCACCATAAAAATGTAAAAATGGTTCATACTCGCACTAGTAGGGAAACTCCATCCGTGGAAATTTACCATGGTTTCGCAACGTGCACAAATTACAATGGCTTGGCTATGCAAAAGTACCTACAAGCCCAAAACGACGTATGCGAAAAATATGGCATGTGTGGACCACACGGGTAGGTGTAGGGGCGCCGCTATGTATGGTCGCGTCCAATGTCCACTTACGATTGCAAACGTCCATTGGTCACGGCCCACACCTTTTAGGGCGACGAGTGCTAGGCCGTAGAGTACGGCTTGGTCGAGCTGATATCTATTCGTCGTGACCGAAGGAATCAGATGACAAAAAAATCGAGGGCCCCACCACATAAAAATGTAAAAATGGTTTGTACTCGCACTAGTAGGGAAACTCCATCCGTGGAAATTTGCCATGGTTTGGCAATGTGCAAAAATTACTATGGCTTGGCAATGCAAAAGTACCTACAAGCCCAAAACGACGTTTTATGCGGAAAATATGGCATCTGTGGACCACACGGGTAGGTGTAGGGGCGCCGCTATGTATGGTCGCGTCCGATGTTCACTTACAATTGCAAACGTCCATTGGTCACGGCCCACACTTATCAGGGCGACGAGCGCTAGGCCGTAGAGTACGGCTCGGTCGAGCTGATATCTATTCGTCGTGACCGAAGGAACCAGATGACAAAAAAATCAAGGGCCCCACCATAAAAATGTAAAAATGGTTCGTACTCGCACTAGTAGGGAAACTCCATCCGTGGAAATTTACCATGGTTTGGCAATGTGCAAGAATTACTATGGCTTGGCTATGCAAAAGTACCTACAAGCCCAAAACGAAGTTTTATGCGGAAAATATGGCATCTGTGGACCACACGGGTAGGTGTAGGGGCGCCGCTATGTATGGTTGCGTCCGATGTTCACTTACGATTGCAAACGTCCATTGGTCACGGCCCACACTTATCTGGGCGACGAGCGCTAGGCCGTAGAGTACGGCTCGGTCGAGCTGATATCCATTCGTCGTGACCGAAGGAATCAGATGACAAAAAAACCGAGGGCCTCACCACATAGAAATGTAAAAATGGTTTGTACTCACACTAGTAGGGAAACTCCATCCGTGGAAATTTACCATGGTTTGGCAACGTGCACAAATTACTATGGCTTGGCTATGCAGAAGTACCTACAAGCCCAAAACGACGTTTTATGCGGAAAATATGGCATGTGTGGACCACACGGGTAGGTGTAGGGGCGCCGCTATGTATGGTCGCGTCCGATGTTCACTTACGATTGCAAACGTCCATTGGTCACGGCCCACACCTATTAGGGCGACGAGCGCTAGGCCGTAGAGTACGGTTCGGTCGAGCTGATATCTATTCGTCGTGACCGAAGGAATCCGATGACAAAAAAATCGAGGGCCCCACCACATAAAAATGTAAAAATGGTTCGTACTCGCACTAGTAGGGAAACTCCATCCGTGGAAATTTACCATGGTTTGGCAACGTGCAAAAATTACTATGGCTTGGCTATGCAAAAGTACCTACAAGCCCAAAACGACGTTTTATGCGGAAAATATGGCATGTGTGGACCACACGGGTAGGTGTAGGGGCGCCGCTATGTATGGTCGCGTCCAATGTTTACTTACGATTGCAAACATCCATTGGTCATGGCCCACACCTATTAGGGCGACGAGCGCTAGGCCGTAGAGTACGGCTCGGTCGAGCTGGCATCTATTCGTCGTGACCGAAGGAACCAGATGACAAAAAAATTGAGGGCCCCACCATAAAAATGTAAAAATGGTTCATACTCGCACTGGTAGGGAAACTCCATCCGTGGAAATTTACCATGGTTTGGCAATGTGCAAAAATTACTATGGCTTGGCTATACAAAAGTACCTACAAGCCCAAAACGAAGTTTTATGCGGAAAATATGGCATCTGTGGACCACACGGGTAGGTGTAGGGGCACCGCTATGTATGGTCACGTCCGATGTTCACTTACGATTGCAAATGTCCATTGGTCACGGCCCACACTTATCAGGGCGACGAGCGCTAGGCCGTAGAGTACGGTTCGGTCGAGCTGATATCTATTCGTCGTGACCGAAGGAATCCGATGACAAAAAAATCGAGGGCCCCACCATAAAAATGTAAAAATGGTTCGTAGTCGCACTAGTAGGGAAACTCCATCCGTGGAAATTTACCATGGTTTCGCAACGTGCAAAAATTACTATGGCTTGGCTATACAAAAGTACCTACAAGCCCAAAACGATGTATGAGGAAAATATGGCATGTGTAGACCACACGGGTAGGTGTAGGGGCGCCGCTATGTATGGTCACATCCGATGTTCACTTACGATTGCAAACGTCCATTGGTCATGGCCTACACCTATTAGGGCGACGAGTGCTAGGCCGTAGAGTACGGCTCGGTCGAGCTGATATCTATTCGTCGTGACCGAAGGAATCAGATGACAAAAAAATTGAGGGCCCCACCACATAAAATTGTAAAAATGGTTTGTACTCACACTAGTAGGGAAACTCCATCCATGGAAATTTACCATGGTTTGGCAACGTGCAAAAATTACTATGGCTTGGCTATGCAAAAGTACCTACAAGCCCAAAACGACATTTTATGCGGAAAATATGGCATGTGTGGACCACACGGGTAGGTGTAGGGGCGCTGCTATGTATGGTCACGTCCGATGTTTACTTACGATTGCAAACATCCATTGGTCACGGCCCACACCTATTAGGGCGATGAGCGCTAGGCCGTAGAGTATGGCTCGGTCGAGCTGATATCTATTCGTCATGACCGAAGGAATCAGATGACAAAAAAATCGAGGGCCCCACCACATAAAAATGTAAAATGGTTCGTACTCGCACTAGTAGGGAAACGCCATCCATGGAACTTTACCATGGTTTGGCAATGTGCAAAAATTACTATGGCTTGGCTATGCAAAAGTACCTACAAGCCCAAAATGACGTTTTATGCGGAAAATATGGCTTGTGTGGACCACACGGGTAGGTGTAGGGGCGCCGCTATGTATGGTCACGTCCGATGTTCACTTACGATTGCAAACGTCCATTGGTCATGGTCCACACCGATTAGGGCGATGAGCGTTAGGCCGTAGAGTACGGCTCGGTCGAGCTGATATCTATTCGTCGTGACCGAAGGAATCAGATGACAAAAAAATCGAGGGCCCCACCACATAAAAATGTAAAAATGGTTTGTACTCGCACTAGTAGGGAAACTCCATCCGTGGAAATTTACCATGGTTTGGCAACATGCAAAAATTACTATGGCTTGGCTATGCAAAAGTACCTACAAGCCCAAAACGACGTTTTATGCGGAAAATATGGCATGTGTGGACCACACGGGTAGGTGTAGGGGCGCCGCTATGTATGGTCACGTCCGATGTTTACTTACGATTGCAAACATCCATTGGTCACGGCCCACACCTATTAGGGCGACGAGCGCTAGGCCGTAGAGTACGGCTCGGTCGAGCTGATATCTATTCGTCGTGACCGAAGGAATCAGATGACAAAAAAATTGAGGGCCCCACCACATAAAAATGTAAAATGGTTCGTACTCGCACTAGTTGGGAAACTCCATCCATGGAACTTGTTGTTTCAGCCCTTTGGGGTTGCACCCCCTAAAGGACCGAAACCGGGAAGAACTGGAAAACACGGAATTACAATACGAAACGAACAACACGAACCTTATATTCCTTGTGCTCCGGCTAAAACGCACGGAGTCTAGAAGAAGTCCCTTACAAGGTCCCCTGAGGGGTCTACTTATAGGAAGTCGTGTTGCATTTTGTACAAGAATGCCCCTGGCAACCCTAATTTCAACGTACAGATGCAGCCGACACAGGGCAGACAAGTAAATGGCCCAAGGGCCCACTTTTGCCGTTTAACCACCGACCAGGACGCGTCCGGGCTCTTCTTTCTGCCTGGCCGCCGAATGCGTCCAGACTCGTGCCGAATGCGCGCCTTCTCGCGCTATCGGGGTTTCCTCCTGGCGCCCGTCGACGCCGAATGCGCTTCTTCCCGCGCTATAGGGGCTTTCCGCCCCGGGGCCTTATGTCGATGCCGAATGCGCGCCTTCTTGCGCTATCGGGGTTTCCGCCTGGCGCCCGTCGATGCCGAATGCGCGTACCCCCGCGCTATCGGGGTCTCCGGCTGGCGCCCGTCGATCCCGAATGCGCGCCTTCCAGCGCTATCGGGGTCTCCGCCTGGCGCCCGTCGATGCCGAATGCGCGTCCTCCCACGCTATCGGGGTTTCCGCCTGGCGCCCGTTGATCCCGAATGCGCGCCTTCCCGCGCTATCGGGGTCTCCGCCCTGCGTTGATGCCGGATGCGCGTCTTCCCGCGCTATCGGCCGTGCCTGCGTACATCAACCACATGAGGCGCACACAATCAGGGGGGACGGGGTGGCCAATTCCACTCCTGCCCCCAACAGTAGCCCTCCGGCCTTGTCCGGAAGGGCAGTCTCTTCCGAGCAAAGCCGACAACGTTTCGGCATACCGAATGTGCCCGCGCCGAATGTGCCAGCGCCGCCCCCAGGATGAGGAGACACACACACATTTTTTTTAACGCGAACTGACGCCTCGATTCGCGTGAAACGACGCGTCGGCTCCCCCCACTGCCGCCCCCTGCCTATAAAAGGCAAAGGCGAGGGAGGGGGCGGGCACTTAGCCCCTGCTCACCTGCCGCTACCGCGTCCGGGAACTCCCCTTTCGGTCTCCGCATCCGGCAATTCTCCTCATTCGGTAAGGTCTGACCTTGCACTTTCGTTTTAATTTTCGTTAGCTAAGCTTTCGGGGTGAAGGGTGCGCGCTTTGGGGTCGTAAGGGCTGATCGCTTGCGGTGTATTGAACACGCTTTCATTTCTTGTTTTAGCTCGGAAGCCCGGATCCCCCTTGACGCGAGCGCCTAGCATGTCCGAAACCTTATCGGCTGGAAACTCAATCGGAAGCGCCAACGGATCTGCACCCCGCTCTACTAGCAGTTCCGGCGCTTCGGCTTTTTGCGCTGAACTGGCAGACCAACTCGCCCAAGCCGGATCGGCGACCATGTCGCAGGGTTCTGAGGCCAGCCTGGGTGCCCCCGAATACGTTGAACCTATTCGCGCTTTCAAGCCCGCTATAGTTGAGCCTGTCGAGGACATAATCGCTGATGCCACCGTGAGCGGCCAAGGGAGCGCCGGAATCGCGCATGACGAGTACGCCGACTCAGCTGAGTACGAGGAAGCCGAAGGGAGCTCGGCGGCCACAACAACGGAAGGAGGGGATGGAGCCGAATCTGGCCCGGCCCGCAGAAGCCGCCGGGTTAAAATTGAGGGACACACTGGCATTATTTGCCGTTCCAGAATCGACGAGGACCGGCTCAACTATTATCAGCGCAGCGGGATTCTCAGCACACATGAGCGCGAAAACAGCCGTGCTCCGGGGGATGAAACTACCCCGAAACCGCGACCATATGAGGCGGTGGTTTTTCGGGACTTTTCCATTGCCGGCCTGCGGTTTCCCTTGGTCCCGTTTTTCGGTGCCGTTCTTGAGCGATATCGCCTGCAGATTCACCACCTGACCCCGAATGCCATCGCACGGCTCAGCATATACGCGATGGCCATGAAGATGATGGGTCATGAGCCTAGTGTGTCCCATTTCGCGAAACTGCACAGCACCCACTTCCACTCCAAGGTTGGGAAGGTTGATGGTCGGCCGAATATTCGTGCCGAATATGGCTCCTACAACTTCGTGCCTGCCCCAGGGCAGGAACAGAACTGCTTGGTGCCCACCTTCAAGGAGAAATGGGAAGATTGGAATAGGTATTGGTTCTATATCCAGGTTGCCACGGATGCAGAGGTGGAAGCAGCGCATCGAGTAAGACGCCGTCGGGCAAATCCGTTGGTGTCAATGATGACCATCATGATCGGAGAAAAGCATGCAGCTCAAACCGCTTTCGGGCCTTCCGAGAGTGCTGCCGCGGAAGCCTATGCCTTGACCGCCAGCCGGCAGACCAGCCACGACTTGGCCGAGGAGATGATCGCGATAGATGAATGGCCGCTATGTCAAACGGTTAAATTCGAGCCCATAAGGGACGTCGATGGCTATCGTGGTCCCGACTTGCTTCTCCAGCGCCCTGACCACTTCAATTCAGATGCCGAATATGTCGTTGCACTGGAGAAGATGGCCACCCGGTTGTGCGGGCCCTATGGTGACCGGGAGCACAAGAAGAAACATTGCCAACTTGGAAACTCCCCCCGAAAGAACCGTGTGCTAGATTGCATGGGCATTGCATATTCAGAGAGGCCAGCTCCGGTTCCAAGGGTGACGAAAGCTAAGAACGATGCTGGTAACCCTAAGACGGGTGCCGATGTTCCAGGTGGCTCCGGGTCGGGGGCTCGCCGGCCGCCTCTTGTTCCGCGCCAGGCTCCTTCCGCGCCCATTCGGGGCGCCAGCACTGTTGCCGCCGAGAAACGGAAGCGCGCCCAGCAATGTCGGGAGCGACCTGAACCGAAAACCCGAGATGTTCAGGTATGCCACGAAATGGCTGGGCGGTTGTGGACCAAACCTCTGAAGCGCAGCGCTAAGTTCTCCTTGGACTTCTTGGGGTCCCTGAACCCCCGCATGCCGCAATGGTAGAGCAGGATGCGCATTAGGGCATAGGTGTTGAATTTACTTGGATGACAGAGACTAGCGTGACAATTTCGGCCTTTGCTTTTGCAGGATGATATCGGCGGTTCCAGCTCGATGGCCGGGACGCGCAAGAAGGTTTCGGACCCGTGCCGCCTGCCGCCGAAAGCGCAGCCGACGCTGAGCTCTCTTGGCGTCAGCTTCAAAAGGCCGACCGACGCTTCCGGAGGTGTTTTTGAGATGATGAAAAGACACAAGGCCGCAGGTGCACCTGCGGCCGCTATAGCGCCTGCTTCCAGGCCGCCGCCAGCTACGGCCGAAACAGCCCGCACCCATTCGGACCCGTACCCTAATCTGGCCAGGAAGACTGGTAAGTCCCGATTTCACCGCGAGCTGAGTCGCATGACCCCCGAAACCGCTGCGTGTGCTCTATTTGGCCATGGCAGGCTCTCCTTAGAGCGAGCCCCAGACGAGTGCGAACACATGCGCGTGTATTCGGGGTGCTCATCTCCCGAAGAGACGAGCCCAGACCGTGAAAGGACTTACCAACTTGCTCGTGCTCTAGGGGCGGCATCGGACGCCCGCTTAATCGCGGGGGTGGACTGCCGCGCAAGCGGCGTGCTGCCGGGCGCGGCAGGCGTCGCATTCGCGGATCAATGTAGCACCTCCTTTTCAACCACCACTACCGAGAGGGATCTAGCCCAGGTGGATCGGCTGGAGCTGCTTTTGGCCATCAACTTCCACGCGATTTCTGTAAGTCAACTACCTTACGTATGCGGTCTCATTTCCCTTTCGGGCTGTTGAGATCTCATTCGCTGTCGCTTTTGCAGCAATCTGTCATAAGCGCTGCACTTGCCAAGCAAGACTGCGCCGCGGTCGCTTTCGTTGAGTCTAAGCTCACCGAAAGCGAGGCCGAGGTTCGCAGGCTGAAGGACGAATTGGTTCAAGTTCGCGCCGATCTTGATCGGGAGAAAGTGGCGCGTGAGAGTGCCGAAAATGATGCCCGCACTGCCCGGACCGAGCGCAACACACAGAATGAGCTGCAGAAGTCCGCCCGCCGCCAACAGCTCAATGAACTCAGCCAGGTCACCACCATATTCGCGCGCCTGGTTGCCGGAGTTGGCGACGAAGTGGTGGAGCCCGTCGTCGGGGAGGATACATCCGTATTCGACTTCACCCGATTCCTCAAGACTGGGCTTGCTGCTTTGGAGGGCCAGATGGAGCTTGGGCGCCGGTGGGCAGCCCTCGAGACCCTTCGCGCCATGTGCAAGGCGCTGAAGGACGCTGGCTGTCCCCATGTGGGAGCGCTGCCGGCTCCCGACGACGTTGACCGCTTCTGGGTTCCAGATGGGGACGCGCACGAGACCGCGGTGAAGTTTTTCAGCGGCTTCTGGAGCTGCGGCGGCTGCAACCTGAGTCTGCTGCACGTGGCGCTGAGTGTGGCTGAGGTGAGCGCATGAAAACCGCCGAATGTGTTTGCTTTTTGATAAGCCCGGTTAGGCGTCCTGTGATTGACTTGACCACTTTCGTGCTTCTTTGCTTTAGGGGGACGAGAAGGAGGAGGCCGTTATCCGCGATCGGGTTATGGCCTATATCAGAGCCAGGGACGAGCGCGAAGCGGCCGCAGCGGCTAGCACTCCGTCCTCCAACGTGCTGCGGTCCCCAGAGATGACCCCTGCGCCCGAAAGTGCTACACAGGCCAATCCGGCCGGCGCTGTCAACTCAGCCGCGACAGCGACCACCGAAGCGGGCGCGCCCCAAATTTCGTCAACTGGTGTCGAAGCGGCAGCCGATGCTTGAACTACTCGGTCTTAATTTTTAAGAACTTAAGTCTAACAAGTTTGGCCTGCGTGTGGCCGTGTTTGCGGCCCTGCGTGGCCAGGGTTCAGGGAACCCTTGAACAGTTTAACGACCTTTTGAGGCGTGCTGCCATATGCGGCCGTTATTTATCTATTCGGCTGGTTTTCTACATATTCGCGTTCCCAATTTTACACCCCGAATTTGATCGGACAAAGTCGCATTCGACCCAAGAGCTTTCAATGAGCGCCGCCCCTCCCCCCAAATTTGATCGGTGGAGGGCGCATTTGGGAGAATTTTTTGTTAAGCCCTCCAGCGTTGCATGGAGTCTTACAGCGCCGCCCCCCCCCCGAATTTGAGCGGTGGAGGGCGCATTCGTGAAATTTTGAGTTAAGCCCTCCAACGTTTCATGGAGTCTTAGAGCGCCGCCCCCCCGAATTTGAGCGGTGGAGGGCGCATTCGTGAAATTTTTGAGTTAAGCCCTCCAACATTTCATGGAGTCTTAGAGCGCCCCCCCCCCCCCGAATTTGAGCGGTGGAGGGCGCCTTTGTGAGTTTTTTTGAGTTAAGCCCTCCAACGTTTCATGGAGTCTTAGAGCGCCGCCCCCGAATTTGAGCGGTGGAGGGCGCCTTTGTGAGTTTTTTGAGTTAAGCCCTCCGCGTTTGTTGGAGTCTTAGAGCGCCGCCCCCGAATTTGAGCGGTGGAGGGCGCCTTTTTGTGAGTTTTTTGAGTTAAGCCCTCCAGCGTTTGTTGGAGTCTTAGAGCGCCGCCCCCCGAATCGAGCGGTGGAGGGCGCCTTTGTGTGTTTTTTGAGTTAAGCCCTCCAGCATTTGATTTCACAGAGGTTGTTACAAAGTGCATATGTGCTCTGCACAGCCACTGAATGGAACTTTGTATGGCCCTATTGGCTGAAACTGGTTGAGTCCTATCTCGAAGTGGTAAAACTCGGCTTCCAACACCCGAATGGGCGCGCCTGTGCCCTTTCTCGTTTATGGGCGGGTAGAGCACTAAATCTCATCCGTCGACTAGATCCCAGGCCTTATGTTTGCCCCACACTTGCTGTGGGCCGGGTTCCCAAATATCGACTAGTCGCCGTGCAGGAGCTGGAACTTCCAGTCATTCTTGGGAATAGGGAGGTGCGCGATTCTGCGCATCTCTGCTATTGCGCGCTTGCTGCTTTTGCTTAGGCAGTCGCGTTGACCCTGGCTGCGCCTAACTGCTTGGTGCTCACAACTGAAACGGGAGGACTAGTACTGACTCCCCTTCTGACTCCTCATGAGTTGAACCTGGCTGCGTCTATTTGCTTAGCGCTCACAACTGAAACGGGAGGACGAGTGCTGGCTCCTTTCCTGACCCCTCTCATTCCTAGTAACCTTAGTTTTGGAGCGGGATGAGTTTGTTTTGACCGACATGGCTTTGCATTATGGGGGATGCCATGCATATATAATACTGCTTGGATCATAATGGCTTGAAGCACCTTTTTATGCCATAACGCCGTCGTACATTTGTTAGGTGAGTCATAAATTTTACCCGTCTTGGAGGCTGAGTAGCTAGATTATATAATCTCGTCCAAGCTCTTGGTTTTTATCATGGCGGCAAAGACCTTGATTTTTGTTTTACCAACCGCATGTCCTGTTTGTGTCTTGCTGGAATGGGAGGTTTTGGGATGTGCGGTGTCATCAGACCAAATGCCGCATTCACTACCCAGTCCTCACTAACCATATCGGGCGTAGGCTTTCGGCCCTTTCGCCTGTTGTGTATGCCATATTCGGGTGGAGCACGCTCGATAGTGGTGCAGAACAGCGCTCCTTTCAAGAGTCCGAGGGACTCTAACCGCGCACATTCTCGAGGCATTGCTCGATATAGAGGATGTGTTGCTCTTGATTGTGATATTAGATACCACAAGCCCCTCCGGTGTAATTATACCGCCAGAATATGATGAATAAGAAGTTTGACCTTGCGGATGAAAATTGCTTGTTTGTAACTTTGCATTATCATTACCTTCGGGTCTTTACCCCGAGGCTCGTTTCACCTGAGGCGTTGTTTGCACGCATTCGGCTTCTTGCCGATTTCGTGACACTTCAGCGTTTTTGCCGAGTTCGCTTGCAGCGTTTTGTTTCGCGCAATTTAGATGTTTGTTCGTGACACTCCAGCGTTTTGCTGCGTTCACTAGCCGTTTTTGGCTTTTGGTTGCTTGCAACCTGACAAAAACTGATCCGAATAGGGACAGTGGCATATTTGCCATTGTCTTTTTCGACTTAAAAAGAGTAGTACGCATTCTCACTTTTGGGGAAAACGCGGCTTAAAAAGCATTGAAAAGGGTACATAGGGACGCCTCATTAAAAAACCTCACGCCTCCGAAAAGGCTTCCCCGGTGAGGAAAAAGAGCGCACCCCCCGAATTGTAAAATGTATGCTTAAGAATTAAAAAGGAAAATGACAACCCCTGTGGGGCAATTTCACGGGTAAAAGCGGCGTAGATTGTCAGCGTTCCGGGTGTGGCTGGACTCAGCGCCATCCTCCTTCACCAACGTGTAGACACCTGCTTTTACCATTCTCGCGACAATGTACGGTCCGTACCACGGTGACTGCAGTTTGCCTTGCTTGTCGGGCTGTCGAATGAGCACCATATCACCGGGGTTGATGACTTGCCTGAGCACTTTTTTATCCCTCTCAAGCCTTTGTTTCCTAATGGTACTTGTCAAGATTTTCCGCCGCTTGTTGCCTTAGGGAGTCAACTGCTTCAAGCTGAGAGTATCGCTGTTCTGGCGTAGTAGTCATGATTTCGGTTCGGAAAGATCCCAGCCGCACCTCTTCCGGGGTAATGGCCTCTTCCCCGAAAAGGAGTCTGAAAGGCGTGAATCCAGTTGCGCACGACTTGGATATATTGTGCCCCCAAACCGTAGCTGTTAGCTCCTGAGCCCATCTGCCTTTCTTCTCGGTGCTTTCGAGGGTCTTTGATATGGCGGTGAAAATGTCGCCGTTGACCCGTTCCACTGCGCCATTCGATTCTAGGTGGTTTACTGAGGCGAATGTTAGTTTGATCCCCAGGTCTTCACAGAAAGTCCTGAACTTGGTACTATCGAACTGCTTTCCGTTATCCACTGTTATGTAGGATGGGACCCCGAATCTGCAGATGATTCTCTGCCACACAAAGTTAACTAGAGTGCCGAGATGATATTGTCGCCGCCGCCTTTGCTTCGACCCATTTGGTGAAGTATTCAAGTGCCACCGGTGAATTTCAGATTTCCGGGTCTTTGGTGGAAGCGGCCCCACTATGTCGATGCCCCATCTCTGCGGCCAAGTTGGACATATCGGGGAGGTTGGGTGCGCCGGGGCCCTCTGATATTTTGCAAACTTTTGGCAGCCCTGGCACGATTTCACCAATTGCTTGGCATCCTCGATGGCGGTCGGCCAATAAAAGCCTTGCCTCATTGCTCTGTGAGCGATTTCATGCGGACCTCTGTGCGCTCCACATGTTCCCGAGTGTATATCGTGCAAAAGCTGGACCCCCTCGTTCCGGCTAATGCATTTCAGCAGTGGCGCTACGACTCCCTCCTTGTACAGATTCTCTCCAATTATGGAGTATTGCTTGGTTCTGGACTCCATCCTATGTTGTTGCTTCCTGTCTCCGGGCTCGTAAGTTCCAGAAATGAATGCCCATATCGGTGCTCTCCAGTCGTCACTCGCGATAGCGTGAATTACTGCCGGTCGCTCCTCCTCCAGCTACACCGCTGCGGCTGTCAAGACTTGGTAGAAAACATCGGCGGGCATGGGAGTGTTCTGGGCTGCAGCTTTTGCCAGCGCATCTGCCTCTGTGTTGTCCGCCCTTGGAATGTATTGGAAAGTGAAACCAATGAAATATTTCTCCATTCGTCGAACGGCTTCCAGATACCTGGCCAGAGCCGGTTCCTTTGCTGTGTATTCCTTCCGGATGTGCCCCACAATTACTTGCGAATTAGACTTGATGACGCATCTGTGGATTCCTAGCGATCGGAGTTTTCTGAGACCCAGCAGAACTGCCTCATATTCGGCTGTGTTCTTGGTGGTGCGATACTGTAACCTTGCGGCGTATCGCAGCTTTGGGCCGGTTGGGGGTGTCAATACCGCGGATATGCCTGCTCCAGCGGAGCACCACGCTCCATCCGTGTGCACTGTCCATTCTGGTTCCTCAAAGCTGAGGGTCGTCTTGTCCCCGCATGGGGTCCAATCCGCGATAAAGTCCGCTATGACCTGCGATTTGATGGCCGATCTGTGCTCGAAGTCAATGACATATTCATTCAGCTCAGCCGCCCACTTGCCTATCCGCCCTACCGCCTCCGCGTTTCTGAACAGGGCATCTAGGGGCTGAGCAGACAAGACCCGAATGTGATGAGCCTGAAAATAGTGCTTGAGCTTTCGCGACGCTATGACCACCGCATATGCGATTTTCTCCAGCTCGGAATAGTTTGCCTTTGCTGATGTCAACGCTTCTGATATGAAGTAGATTGGGAACTGCTGTTACTTCCCCTCGTTCTCTTTTTCTTCCACCAGGACTGCGCTCACCGCGGCGTGGGATGCTGCTACGTACAGTAACAGGGTCGCATCTGGCGATGGGCTTGATAATGTTATGGCCTTTGACAGGTAAGCTTTTAGGTCATCGAATGCTTGCTGCTGCTCTGGGCCCCATCCGAAACCTTCTGAATTCTTTAGGATGCGGAAAAACGGAAGTCCCCGCTCCGTGCTTCTGGATATGAACCTCCCTAGAGCGGCGATCCTGCCAGTGAGCTTCTGCACCTGCTTCTTTGTCTCGGGCGGTCTCATGTTTACAATAGCGGCAATCTTGTCCGGGTTGGCTTCTATGCCTCTGGCCGTTACCAGACATCCCAACATCTTGCCCTTGCTAACCCCGAATATGCATTTTTTTGGGTTTAGCTTCAGGCCGCTTGCTCGAAGGTTCACAAAAGTTTCCTTTAGATCCTCGATGTGTGTGCTTTTTTTATCGCTCTTTACCACTATATCGTCCACGTATGCGACTAGGTTTTTCCTCTTTTTCTGCTCCCTAAAGACCTTGTCTGTCATTCGGGAGAAAGTAGGGCCAGCATTGCGCAGTCCCTCGGGCATGCGCTTGTAGCAAAAGGTCCCCCCGGGAGTGATAAAACTTGTTTTCTCTTGGTCCTCCTCATTCAGCCTTATCTGATGGTACCCCGAGAAACAATCCAGTAAACTTAACAGCTCGCAACCCGATGCGATATCGACCAGCTTGTCGATCCGCGGCAATGGGTATGGGTCTTTAGGGCAATGTTTGTTTAGATCTATGAAATCCACGCACATGCGCCATTTGCCGCTTTTCTTCTTGACCATCACCACATTGGCTAGCCATTCCGGATACTGCACAGGCCTGATCACATCTGCGTCCAAAAGCCTTTGCACTTCTGCGGCTGCCGCGTCTGCTCTTTCGGATGACATCTTCCTCAACTTTTGCTTCCTTGGCTTTGCTGTTTTGCTAACGTTGAGATTGTGCTGTGCCAATTCCCTGTCAACCCCCTTGAGGTCTTTAGTGGTCCGCGCGAATACGTCCTTGTTCTCAGCCAGAAATGCTAGCAGCTCCGAAGCGTCCTGTTCCGACAGACTTGCCCCGATATGCACACACTGATCCGGGCGGTTCGCCGATAAAGGCATTCTTCTGGTGCCCTCGTCTGGCTCTGCTCTCCGCTCTTTCCGCTCTGCGGCTTCATTAGCATCCTCTTTCCTTACAGGCTTTTTTACCTCGTGCACCATGCTGTATCCCGGTATAGCTTTGCCATCTATCTTTCTGGCTGCGATTTGATCACCATGCACCGTGATTACCCCGAAAGGGGAGGGCAGCTTCATGCACAGGTAGCTCTGCTTGATTATGATGTCAAACTTGTTTATGATTCCTCTTCCGAAGATTGCCGTATATGGGTATTCCATTTGTACCACATCGAACGATATCTCTTCCGCCCGCACTTTCTCTCCTTCGCTAAACGCTACCATGAGTGTCTTCTTCCCAAGTGCATCTATTTTCTTTCCACCAAAACCGAATAGGGCATTGCCCGCCTGATCAAGCGATCGCCTGTCAAGTTTCATGCTGTCGTACGCTTTGGTGAACAAGATATCCGCCGAACTCCCGTTGTCAATCAGAATGTTGTGCAAGGTGTACCCGGCTACGAAAGCAGTTGCAACGAAAGCGTCATAGTGCGGGTAATCCCGGACCTGATTATCTTCTTCAGTGAAGGTGATGGGCTGAAGCTTCCACGCGGCCCGATTCATCGGAGCGGCTGATGATACTGACCAACACGCGCCTCTCGGTATTCTCTTCGCGTTCTCTTTGCCGTCGTGCTCTATATTGGAACCTCCAATGATGGCGTATATGTGCCCGTTGGATGGCATCACATTCGCGGGTGCTACGGTATGTACGATCTCGCAACTCCTTGGAAGTTTCTTGCTTTGCTTTATTCTTTGCCGTGCTGTCTATTCTCGGTAGGCGGCGAGGAAGAAGCCACGGCCGATCTGCGCATCGGATGCGCAATCATCGACTGCTGGTATTGTTGGTACTGCATGCTTGGCGACCCTCCCGAATGTGCATGAACATGTGGGGCGAGGTACGGATTCCCCGGCTGCCCAGACTGGAAAGCAGCCATTTGATGGGGGAAAGCGTAGTGTTGTGACGGTGCCGTGTGGAATACGTGCTTTGTGGGTTCGGATTTCCCTATAGCGTCATCTCTTTCCTTCGCTCTTTGGCCCGCTGCGTGTATTTGCGCCTCGGTGAAATGGCACTTGTTTTCGCCACACACGCAACAATATGGCGTTTTTGGGCGCCGCCATTGCGCCCTCAACCTCGTCCGCCTCGTTAGCGCGGCCCCCGGCTTCCGCTGTCCTCCTCCCGGGTTTCATGAAACGGCTATCGTTTTGCTTCGGGGTGCGGGGTTGGATGACTCCTCCCGAAGGTTGTTGACATAACCTTGATTCTCGTCCCCACTTCGCCGATTCGCCGGGGTGTTTTGTTTGAGGCTGTTTCTTGATACCTTGCGCTTCTGCAGGTCTTCCTCTGAAATGGCGAATTTTCTCATCTCATCGAACAACTGTTTCACAGTTTTGGGTACCTCCCTGGTTAACACTTCTGCGCACGGCCCAATCTTGAGGCCTCTGATGGCCAATGCAATGACCGTTTCGTCGGACACATTCGGTACTTGTGCCCACGTTTGGATGATGCGTTCCAGGTACTTAGCCATTGGCTCATCGTCCGGTTGATGCAAAGTGAGCAAGTCCATAATGGTTTTCTTGTCGGCCTGAAGGCCCTGAAACGTTGCCAACAGCTCCTCTTTCGCTTGTTTCCATGACCGGATGGATAAGGGACGCAACGACATGAACCAGTCGTGCGCCACATCTTGCATGGCCAGAATCAAAGTTTTGGCCAACAAGGCTTCGTTGCCACCTGCCGAATATATTGCAGCCTCATAGCTTGATATGAACCTTCTTGGATTAGATTTGCCGTTGAAATGCGGGATCTTAGGCTTGTATCCGGGTGGCCATGGGTATTTCTGCAATTCTGGGGACAACGGGGACGCCATGTCAACCGAGTCCGATACCCCCTTGCCCGGGGCTGATCCCAAGTACCTGACTTCACTATCGGTTTCGGCCCTTGCGCCGAGTGCCTGAATCTCCCGCTGTAACCTTTCTGCTTCTCTTGCTGCGTGATCGACCGCTACCTGGGTCATTGCTATCCTGTTTCTTGCTTCGATATCTCCTTGCAACTGATCACGGTATGCCTTTAGCTCTTCGATTCTGGTTGTGTGCTCATCCAGCAGCTTTAACAGCTTGGAATTCTGCAGCATCAGTGCGTCCAACGCATTCGGGGCTGCTGGGTCCGGGTCAGCCTCCGCGTCTTCCGCCGCTCCCTCGGCGACTACGGCTTCCACATTGGGTGGGATCGGCGCTCTGACGGCATTTTCTTCGGCGGCCGGATCTGGCTGCGGAGGCGTCAGATTCGGTGGCGGAGGCGCCGCCCCTGATGCAGTGGCTTCGGGGAGTACCGGATCCGAGCCGGTTGCTGCTGAAGGAATGATTTCATCGATGGTTGGCATTTGCTTTCTTGAACTTCTAGCTTTTCCCTTGGGTGGCATGACAAGTCCGGGCGACAACCACGGTGGGCGCCAGTGTTGTTTCAGCCCTTTGGGGTTGCACCCCCTAAAGGACCGAAACCGGGAAGAACTGGAAAACACGGAATTACAATACGAAACGAACAACACGAACCTTATATTCCTTGTGCTCCGGCTAAAACGCACGGAGTCCAGAAGAAGTCCCTTACAAGGTCCCCCGAGGGGTCTACTTATAGGAACGTGTTGCATTTTGTACAAGAATGCCCCTAGCAACCCTAATTTCAACGTACAGGAGCAGCCGACACAGGGCAGACAAGTAAATGGCCCAAGGGCCCACTTTTGCCGGTTAACCACCGACCAGGACGCATCCGGGCTCTTCTTTCTGCCTGGCCGCCGAATGCGTCCAGACTCGTGCCGAATGCGTGCCTTCTCGCGCTATCGGGGTTTCCTCCTGGCGCCCGTCGACGCCGAATGCGCGTCTTCCCGCGCTATAGGGGCTTTCCGCCCCGGGGCCTGATGTCGACGCCGAATGCGCGCCTTCTCGCGCTATCGGGGTTTCCGCCTGGCGCCCGTCGTTGCCGAGTGCGCGTCCCCCCGCGCTATCGGGGTCTCCGCCTGGCGCCCGTCGATCCCGAATGCGCGCCTTCCAGCGCTATCGGGGTCTCCGCCTGGCGCCCGTCGATGCCGAATGCGCGTCCTCCCGCGCTATCGGGGTTTCCGCCTGGCGCCCGTCGATCCCGAATGCGCGCCTTCCCGCGCTATCGGGGTCTCCGCCCTGCGTTGACGCCGGATGCGCGTCTTCCCGCGCGATCGGCCGTGCCTGCGTACATCAACCACATGAGGCGCACACAATCAGGGGGGACGGGGTGGCCAATTCCACTCCTGCCCCCAACAAAACTTTACCATGGTTTGGCAATGTGCAAAAATTACTATGGCTTGGCTATGCAAAACTACCTACAAGCCCAAAACGACGTTTTATGCGGAAAATATGGCATCTGTGGACCACACGGGTAGGTGTAGGGGCGCCGCTATGTATGGTCGCGTCCGATGTTCACTTACGATTGCAAACGTCCATTGGTTATGGCCCACACCTATCAGGGCGACGAGCGCTAGGCCGTAGAGTACGGCTCGGTCGAGCTGATATCCATTCATCGTGACCGAAGGAATCAGATGACAAAAAAATCGAGGGCCCCACCACATAAAAATGTAAAAATGGTTCGTACTCGCACAAGTAGGAAAACTCCATCCGTGGAAATTTACCATGGTTTGGCAACGTGCAAAAATTACTATGGCTTGGCTATGCAAAAGTACCTACAAGAACAAAATGATGTTTTAGGCGGAAAATATGGCTTGTGTGGACCACACGGGTAGGTGTAGGGGCGCCGCTATGTATGGTCATGTCTGATGTTCACTTACGATTGCAAACGTCCATTGGTCATGGTCCACACCTATTAGGGCGATGAGCGTTAGGTCGTAGAGTACGGCTCGGTCGAGCTGATATCTATTCGTCGTGACCGAAGGAATCAGATGACAAAAAAATCGAGGGCCCCACCACATAAAAATGTAAAAATGGTTTGTACTCGCACTAGTAGGGAAACTCCATCCGTGGAAATTTACCATAGTTTGGCAACGTGCAAAAATTACTATGGCTTGGCTATGCAAAAGTACCTACAAGCCCAAAACGACGTTTTATGCGGAAAATATGGCATGTGTGGACCACACGGGTAGGTGTAGGGGCGCCGCTATGTATGGTCGCGTCCAATGTTTACTTACGATTGCAAACATCCATTGGTCACGGCCCACACCTATTAGGGCGACGAGCGCTAGGCCGTAGAGTACGGTTCGGTCGAGCTGATATCTATTCGTTGTGACCGAAGGAACCAGATGACAAAAAAATCGAGGGCCCCACCATAAAAATGTAAAAATGGTTCGTACTCGCACTGGTAGGGAAACTCCATCCGTGGAAATTTACCATGGTTTGGCAATGTGCAAAAATTACTATGGCTTGGCTATACAAAAGTACCTACAAGCCCAAAACAAAGTTTTATGCAGAAAATATGGCATCTGTGGACCACACGGGTAGGTATAGGGGCGCCGCTATGTATGGTCACGTCCGATGTTCACTTTCGATTGCAAACGTCCATTGGTCACGGCCCACACTTATCAGGGCGACGAGCACTAGGCCGTAGAGTACGGCTCGGTCGAGCTGATATCTATTCGTCGTGACCGAAGGAACCAGATGACAAAAAAATCGAGGGCCCCACCATAAAAATGTAAAAATGGTTCGTACTCACACTAGTAGGGAAACTCCATCCGTGGAAATTTACCATGGTTTCGCAACGTGCAAAAATTACTATGGCTTGGCTATACAAAAGTACCTACAAGCCCAAAACGACGTATGCGGAAAATATGGCATGTGTGGACCACACGGGTAGGTGTAGGGGCGCCGCTATGTATGGTCGCGTCCGATGTTCACTTACGATTGCAAACGTCCATTGGTCACGGCCCACACCTATTAGGGCGACGAGTGCTAGGCCGTAGAGTACGGCTCGGTCGAGCTGATATCTATTCGTCGTGACCGAAGGAATCAGATGACAAAAAAATCGAGGGCCCCACCACATAAAATTGTAAAAATGGTTTGTACTCACACTAGTAGGGAAACTCCATCCGTGGAAATTTACCATGGTTTGGCAATGTTGTTGGTATTTGTTAAGTGCAACTAAAATAAGAAGGATTCCGCAAGCGCACTGAGAACATACCATTGTAGCATTTTACGGAGTAAACCAGGTATCGTTATTTATATTTTACCACGGGGAAGCAAGGGTTAAAGAATCGGATAACTCACCATCATGTATCTACTAACTTAGTAAACCAACTAGACTAAAGCGGGGGTAAATGATATATATATATATATATATATATATATATATATAAGGTAATATAATAAAGCACACATGAGAATTCTATGATAAATGAGTAGCTAGCTAGAGTGAGAGGACCACGGGAGAGATCAAAGTTCCTATATACTTCTCTATTACTTTGGTTCTATGATAACGGGGAATGGTTAGATATAGCAATCACACAATAGCACTTTGGAGCAACGGGTCCTTTCCAACTCTCGAAGAAGACCGGGTAAAGAGTAGTTGGGAGAAGGCTGCCGAGAGCTCTAAGAGACACCAACCCGAACGTGGTGGAATACAAAGGCCCGACAGAGCCGTCACCTCTGGGGCTACCACAACTATCCGTGGGATTGGGCGCAACCTCAGGTAACCTATAGTCTAGACACCATGCCTACACTATCGATTACTACTCTAATTACATATGATAACTAGAGCACTCAATACGAGCGAAGATCCCATGCTAGAATGTAACAACTATACTAAGCATACATATGAAAGGCATAAAGTAGATAGAGAAGATAAATATATTGAAGCATAAGTCTTACAAGAGTAGATACAAAGACATACCAAATCTCTGAAGACTTCCCCAGAACCGCAGCGTAGCCCCGCTCCCCCTAACTCTCATCTAGATCTAATCTACTACATTGGAGTGTCTAGCTCTAATTCTCTAGAGAAGAGAAGTCATCCATTCAAGGGACGCCTCTACAACTCTGATCCCGCTGGGAGATAATGAATTAGGGTTTAAGGGATTGCCCTCTCCAGAGGCCAGGGGCCCTGCTTATATAGCCCTCTAGGATGCACCACAGCCCTCGGATCAAACCGACCTAAACGGACGATTATTATTCATCCTCAAAGGCGGTGGAACAGGGATCCGCGAGGCTGACGCTGATTGGTTGAGATGGCCAGTCGGCCGCCCAAGGGTGGGAGTTGGCCGACTCTCCACCGAGCCCGTTCGGGCTCCCGTTTGGTCCAGAGCCTTCTCGAACCTTCCAGATTACAGAATTTTCACCGGTTCCCGATTATCTCTATGTAAACCTGACATGTGGGCGTTCCTTGGGTATTTTCAGGTGACACCTGCGAAAACGTACATTCACCAAAACTCGTGGAATTCTGTCGGTATAACCCCTATATCTAGTTGGTGAACATATTTTAGTCCTTTCTCATGTTTAGTTGACGGTAAAAATTGGCACTTAACGACCGTCAACAACTCCCCCAAGCTTTCCTTTTGCTCGTCCCCGAGCAAAGATAAACTCGGTGTGGATCGAGGAGTTGCTACAATGCTTTCACGTCTCAAAAGTACACATGCGTTCAAACAAGAACTCTCCTCCGGATTAGAGTGAACTATTCGACTCAAAACTTACTCATATTACCTTTCACCATGGGGCTTGTAACCGTCACTTGGGTCTTGAGCGGTTGAAAGACGAACGGTCAAGTCTAGCGCTATGTTTCTCGCTCTTTGATCAACTATTATTCTGGAGTTTTTGCAAGATTTTCAAATAAAAACTCGAGTTCCTTGTATGAACCTTTCAGATCTATCATTTGTGGTATTTCTGGATCCTCTCCAAGGCATGAGTAGTGTATGCCTTCTCTCTTCTCTCAAAATATGTGGTATTTGTGGAACTTAAGGCATAGTGGAAAGTGCCTTCTCTCTCTCACCCTACTTTCTAATAGGCTTATGTGGAGCTCATAGGTGGGGAGACACTCAAACTCACTTGCATATATTGCACAGTTAAACCATGGAGCCAATAGGAACTAAAATAATAATAAAGTCATATGTGCATGTGAATGAGGAAATGGGATGGATGATAAGATGATGATGATAAGGAAATGATTATGAGGGGTGATTACTTGGTGAACGTCTACTTCTACTCTTGCTCCTTTGGGGATAACATGACTCCCTTTATTCGGAAACTTTGAAACTTCTTGAAAGGAAGGACTTGGCTCTTCTCTCTTTTCTCTCTTTTTTTTCTTTTTTTTTTTTTTTTTTTTTTTTTACATAGCAACCAATCCTCCGAAAACAAAACTTTAGCAACGGGGAGTGTATAACTTGAAATGATAATGACTTGGAGCTTTTATGTAGGCAATTGGAACGGCGATGATTATCTCTAGATGTTCACTCCCAGGATAGGATGGCCATGAATATTTTTGAGTGTTCACTCCCAGTGTAGGAGTAGAACATTTTCTGAATGGAACGAAATGAGTGGCATATACATATATATATATATGTGGAAGAATGGATGGATGGATGGATGGATGGATGGATGCGTACTCCCAGGGTAGGAGCAGCATAGGTGCGTACCTCCAGGGTAGAGATAGCACAATATATGGTGGATATGGATCTATATGTAGGTGGTACTTCTAGGGACAGAAGTAGCACAGAATGAATGTAGTATTTATAAAATGGGTGCGTGCTTCTGAGGACAGAAGTAGCATAGATCAATGGATGGAGAGCACATAGTATTGACTTTAACCGCATGACCGATTCCTTATGGGTCCACAACATAACCACACTCAATGCCTATAAAGACTACACTCAATGCCTACAAAAATGATCTATATAAATAGATGGGTTTTCCCGATCTAGTAAGCATGAATATATGGCTGTGGTAGGAATTTAAACTCTCATCATAAAGGAACTCATCATGCAGAATTTAATATTTTCAAAGATAAATTCTCCGAACTCTAGTATCTCTAGGAACAAGATGGACAAGACAGCTCAAAACCTTCCCATATCATATCCACCAACTACCTAGACTTAGATCAAGCATTCGCTACCCACAAGTTTCGGGTTCGAGCAAATCTCAAATCTAAACAATTGTGTCTAAAACTCGGGAGAGTGCAAGGTTGAAAACTAGGTACTTGAAAGGAATTACGGCGAGAGCAACTATTCATCATCTCCATGTAGAGTTTATTCCGGGGATTACTTAAAGATAGATTAATAAGAGCTCTCCAAAAGTAGAAAAGATAAATAAGGAAATCTTTACTCGGGTTTCTAAGGTTATGCATCTTTTTTTAGTTGTTTAGCAAGCTATATAAATAAATAGACAAGTTGGAACACTTAGCTTGATACACGGGGATGCTCTCCCCCAAGCCGGATGGGACATAGTCTGCGGATATTGCCGACGGGCGGTGAAGGAGTTCTAGTCTTCCCGAGTTTTGTGGATAGTTGCCGTTGGAGACAACGTTCAACCGTTGAGGGCAGCACTTCGACAGAGACTGGACATCCTTCGTCTGTTAGCTTTTCTTGATCCTTTATGTTCTCAGTGAAGCTCAAATAGACAACAAAGCTTATGGAACTGATTAAGCGTTAGTGATAAAACCTCTAAGCCTTGGTTGTCTAGAACAGCCTTGACTCGAATGTCTTATAACAGATCACAAGAAATATTTTTATCTTTTTTATAATAAAGGAATGCGATTGGAGAAAATAGATATGCTAAAAAGTTATTTTTATGCCACCACAATGAATGATTATTCACATGGGGCTTAGTAGTTTTCGGATGCAAATGCACAACATCTTTATTTTCTTTTTCTAGTGCAAAGATAGTAAAGCGAAGATGCAATTAAGATGCATGTAGTGAAAATAAATATTCTTAAAGGAAAATGCAATGATGTGAAAGGAAATGCTTGATAAATACCAAGTTACCTCCTTGGCGAGGGTTCAATGATTTAAGTCCTCCGAACAGACTTCTTGTCATGTTCACTCCTTCGCATCATTTGATCCCAAAGGTAGAGACCTTGAGAACGCACCTCTTGAGATGGTAACTCTAGGAAAGGGGTCACCCATGTTCTTTTCTTATCCAACAGTCTTTATCACTTTGGAGTACCTTGTGATGAAGAGTAGATGCTTCTAGTGGTCCTTTACTTCTTCTTGGAGTTTGTCTTACTTGATTAACCTCTCTCCTTGACTTGTTCATGAGCATCTTATCTTCTAATTGCACTCCTTTTTCCTTCCTAGACCTTGTGCTCCACTCATTGTTTCTTCTCGGCGTGCCGAGTGACGGGGCTTGAAAAGAGGAAGAGCATTGCTGGATCATTGTTTGAAGAGTCATCGGCCTTCCTCCCCCAAGCTTGACCTTGTTATTACTCGCCACGTGAAACCAAATATGAGTGTTGAGTCGTCCCTCAGAGTGTGTTGTACTTCTATGTCCTTAGACACCGCTTGTCCTCTCGTTCTTAAGCCTTCATTTGTCTAAGAGGGACTTTTGATTATAGGTCCATTGAGCAAGGATCTCTCTTTTGCATTCTGCTTTTGATTGTACTGTCCAATCCAGGATGAGCGTACAACAGTTGCATGTTCTTCTTTCGTCAACCATTCTTGATTTGCTGCGTCTTGGTTGATGAATTGATGTTCATTGGAGATGTAGACTCGAGTTCTTCCTTGATGGTTTCTAGCAGCATGGCGAAGAGTTGCAGTTAACGACACGCCATCTGTCTTGATGATCAAGAAGAGGCTTCATTATTATTTGTATGCATACTTCATCTCCAATGGCTTCGGGACATCATCTTGTAGTTGTTCATGGTCTTCTTGGGCTTGGGCGATAGTCAACCCTTGATGATGATTGATTGACACAAGGATGCATGCCATTCCATCCTTGTCCTTACTGCCGACATGCAAGATGGTGTCTTCGGAGTTGCTCATAGCTTGTCGCCTTAATCCACTTCTTTGAGTGAGTTCAAGATGTTGATGCTTCTTGTGGTACTCTTGTCTTCCTCTTTGTTCCATTACCGAAGTGGCAAATTCGCGGTGATGCCGATCCATGAATAGGCGAGATCATAAGCTCTTTCAATTCTTCCTTGAACGATGGATGAATTGTGTCTTTTGTGTGAAGTTGTTGGAATTCATCATATGCCTTGCTTCATCTCCGAAGTGTGTTCATCTCTTGACTTACCCAAATTGGATTTGAGAGTTTTCTCGGGGTTAGTCCAACAAAATAACCAATGTCTACTAAAGCACATTTTAGTTCAATAACCAAACTAGACTCCATGTCTAATTTAATTAAGGAAGACATTTTAACCTAAGCACCACGCTTAATTTAAAAGCCTCTAAAAGTATAGCTAGTACTTCCAAACCAAAACATACTATAGCAAACAAAGGTAGCATGAAAGCATTATAGATAGCTACTCAAACAAGAGATGAAAGAGCATGATCAAGGTGAGGATTTTAGATACAGCGACATGAATGCATGAAAGAAACTAAACATGCAATGTATGAGCAAACAACAAAAAGTGGAGTGGATGCATGAATATCTTAAAAGTAAACATGCAGTGGGATGCAAGAATTGAAAAGATAACTACTCAAAATTTTGAAGTCCATGAGTAAGACTATCTCACCTTTCTTGATCATACTTACCATGACTCACATGATGAAATTTGTGAGCGGTGCAGCGTCTATGTTCGTCACTTGTGAAGTGCTTTGAAATTCTTGTGACGACGACCTTTTGTACATTCACATGAGGTGGCGGGGTTCCAATGTTGATGAATGTTGAATGTTGGGGGACCCGGGCTCTTCAATGTCTTGTGGAAACTTGTCGGAAGGTCGAAATGACATCTTTTGTCCCGTCTATTCCACACTCAACGAACAAGGGGTAATCCTACTAAAGCTAGTGGTACACTAAATTAGCAGATATCAAGATCTTTATCAAAAACTTAACACCAATTGCTTCCCCGACAACGGCGCCAAAAATGCTTGTTGGTATTTGTTAAGTGCAACTAAAATAAGAAGGATTCCGCAAGCGCACAGAACATACCATTGTAGCATTTTACCGGGAGTAAACCAGGTATTGTTATTTATATTTTACCACAGGGAAGCAAGGGTTAAAGAATCGGATAACTCACCATCATGTATCTACTAACTTAGTAAACCAACTAGACTAAAGCAGGGGTAAATGATATATATATATGTAAGGTAATATAATAAAGCACACATGAGAATTCTATGATAAATGAGTAGCTAGCTAGAGTGAGAGGACAACGGGAGAGATCAAAGTTCCTATATACTTCTCTATTACTTTGGTTCTATGATAACAGGGAATGGTTAGATATAGCAATCACACAATAGCACTTTGGAGCAAAGGGTCCTTTCCAACTCTCGAAGAAGACTGGGTAAAGAGTAGTTGGGAGAAGGCTGCCGAGAGCTCTACGAGACACCAACCCGAACGTGGTGGAATACAAAGGCCCGACGTAGCCGTCACCTCCGGGGCTACCACAACTATCCGTGGATTGGGCACAACCTCGAGTAACCTATAGTCTAGACACCATGCCTACACTATCGATTACTACTCTAATTACATATGATAACTAGAGCACTCAATACGAGCGAAGATCCCATGCTAGAATGTAACAAATATACTAAGCATACATATGAAAGGCATAAAGTAGATAGAGAAGATAAATATATTGAAGCATAAGTCTTGTAAGAGTAGATACAAAGACATACCAAATCTCTGAAGACTTCCCCAGAACCGAGCGTAGCCCCGCTCCCCCTAACTCTCATCTAGATCTAATCTACTACATTGGAGTTAGCTCTAATTCTCTAGAGAAGAGAAGTCATCCAATCAAGGGACGCCTCTACAACTCTGATCCCGCTGGGAGATAATGAATTAGGGTTTAAGGGATTGCCCTCTCCAGAGGCCAGGGACCCTGCTTATATAGCCCTCTAGGATGCATCCCAGCCCTCGGATCAAACCGACCTAAACGGACGATTATTATTCATCCTCAAAGGCGGTGGAACAGGGATCCGCGAGGCTGACGCTGATTGGTTGAGATGGCCAGTCGGCCGCCCAAGGGTGGGAGTCGGCCGACTCTCCACCGAGCCCGTTCGGGCTCCCGTTTGGTCCAGAGCCTTCTCGAACCTTCCGTTACAGAATTTTCACTTGGTTCCCGATTATCTCTATGTAAACCCGACATGTGGGCCTTCCTTGGGTATTTTCACCGACACCTGCCGCGTAAATAGACATTCACCAAAACTCATGGAATTCTCACAAGATAACCCCTATATCTAGTTGGTGAACATATTTTAGTCCTTTCTCATGTTTAGTTGACGGTAAAAATTGGCACTTAACGACCGTCAACAAACGTTCAAAAATTACTATGGCTTGGCTATGCAAAAGTACCTAGAAGCCCAAAATGACGTTTTATGCGGAAAATATAGCATGTGTGGACCACACGGGTAGGTGTAGGGGCGCCGCTATGAATGGTCGCGTCCGATGTTTACTTACGATTGCAAACATCCATTGGTCACGGCCCACACCTATTAGGGCGACGAGCGCTAGGCCGTAGAGTACGGCTCGGTTGAGCTGATATCTATTCGTCATGACCGAAGGAATCAGATGACAAAAAAATCGAGGGCCCCAACACATAAAAATGTAAAAATGGTTTGTACTCACACTAGTAGGGAAACTCCATCCGTGGAAATTTACCATGGTTTGGCAACGTGCAAAAATTACTATGGCTTGGCTATGCAAAAGTACCTACGAGCCCAAAACGACGTTTTATGCGGAAAATATGGCATGTGTGGACCACACGGGTAGGTGTAGGGGCGCCGCTATGTATGGTCACGTTCGATGTTTACTTATGATTGCAAACATCGATTGGTCACGGCCCACACCTATTAGGGCGACGAGCGCTAGGCCGTAGAGTACGGCTCGGTCGAGCTGATATCTATTCGTCGTGACCGAAGGAATCAGATGACAAAAAAATTAGGGGCCCCACCACATAAAAATGTAAAATGGTTTGTACTCGCACTAGTAGGGAAACTCCATCCATGAAACTTTACCATGGTTTGGCAATGTGCAAAAATTACTATGGCTTGGCTATGCAAAAGTACCTACAAGCCCAAAACGACGTTTTATGCGGAAAATATGGCATCTGTGGACCACACGGGTAGGTGTAGGGGCGCCGCTATGTATGGTCACGTCCGATGTTCACTTACGATTGCAAACGTGCATTGGTCACGGCCCACACTTATCAGGGCGACGAGCGCTAGGCCGTCAGAGTACGGCTTTCCGAGCCGATATCTATTCGTCGTGACCGAAGGAATCAGATGACAAAAAAATCGAGGGCCCCACCACTTAAAAATGTAAAAATGGTTTGTACTCGCACTAGTAGGGAAACTCCATCTGTGGAAATTTACCATGGTTTGGCAACATGCAAAAATTACTATGGCTTGGCAATGCAAAAGTACCTAGAAGCCCAAAACGACGTTTTATGCGGAAAATATGGCATGTGTGGGCCACACGGGTAGGTGTAGGGGCGCCGCTATGTATGGTCACGTCCGATGTTCACTTACGATTGCAAACGTCCATTGGTCACGGCCCACACCTATTAGGGCGACGAGCGCTAGGCCGTAGAGTACGGCTCGGTCGAGCTGATATCTATTCGTCGTGACCGAAGGAACCAGATGACAAAAAAATCGAGGGCCCCACCACATAAAAATGTAAAAATGGTTCGTACTCGCACTAGTATGGAAACTCCATCCGTGGAAATTTTCCATGGTTTGGCAAATGCAAAATTACTATGGCTTGGCTATGCAAAAGTACCTACAAGCCCAAAACGACGTTTTATGCGGAAAATATGGCATCTGTGGACCACACGGGTAGGTGTAGGGGCGCCTCTATGTATGGTCACGTCCGATGTTCACTTACAATTGCAAACGTCCATTGGTCACGGCCCACACCTATTAGGGCGACGAGCGCTAGGCCAGAGTACGGCTCGGCCGGCGATATCTATTCGTCATGACCGAAGGAACCAGATGACAAAAAAATCGAGGGACCCACCACATAAAAATGTAAAAATGGTTCATACTCGCACTAGTAGGGAAACTCCATCTGTGGAAATTTACCATGGTTTGGCAACGTGCAAAAATTACTTTGGCTTGGCTATGCAAAAGTACGTACAAGCCCAAAATGACGTTTTATGCGGAAAATATGGCATGTGTGGACCACACGGGTAGGTGTAGGGACGCCGCTATGTATGGTCGCGTCCGATGTTCACTTACGATTGCAAATGTCCTTTGGTCATGTCCCACACTCATCAGGGCGACGAGCGCTAGGCCGTAGAGTACGGCTCGGTCGAGCTGATATCTATTCGTCGTGACCGAAGGAATCAGATGAAAAAAAATCGAGGCCCCTCCACATAAAAATGTAAAAATGGTTCGTACTCGCACTAGTAGGGAAACTCCATCTGTGGAAATTTACCATGGTTTGGCAACGTGCAAAAATTACTATGGCTTGGCTATGCAAAAGTACCTACAAGCCCAAAATGACATTTTATGCGGAAAATATGGAATGTGTGGATAACACGGGTAGGTGTAGGGCGCCGCTATGTATGGTCACGTCCGATGTTCACTTACGATTGCAAACGTCCATTGGTCACGGCCCACACCTATTAGGGCGACGAGCGCTAGGCCGTAGAGTACGGCTCGGTCGAGCTGATATCTATTCGTCGTGACCGAAGGAACCAGATGAGAAAAAATCGAGGGCCCCACCACATAAAAATATAAAAAGGTTCATACTCACACTAATAGGGAAACTCCATCCATGGAAATTTACCATGGTTTGGCAATGTGCAAAAATTACTATGGCTTGGCAATGCAAAAGTACCTACAAGCCCAAAACGACGTTTTATGCGGAAAATATGGCATCTGTGGACCACACGGGTAGGTGTAGGGGCGCCGCTATGTATGGTCACGTCCGATGTTCACTTACAATTGCAAATGTCCATTGGTCACGGCCCACACCTATTAGGGCGACGAGCGCTAGGCCGTAGAGTACGGCTCGGCCGAGCCGATATCTATTCGTCGTGACCGGAAGGAACCGATGACAAAAAATCGAGGGCCCCACCACATAAAAATGTAAAAATGGTTTGTACTCGCACTAGTAGGGAAACTCCATCCGTGGAAATTACCATGGTTTGGCAACGTGCAAAAATTACTATGGCTTGGCTATGCAAAAGTACCTACAAGCCCAAAACGACATTTTATGCGGAAAATATGGCATCTGTGGACCACACGGGTAGGTGTAGGGGCGCCGCTATGTATGGTCGCGTCCGATGTTCACTTACGATTGCAAACGTCCATTGGTCACGGCCCACACCTATCAGGGCGATGAGCGCTAGGCCGTAGAGTACGGCTCGGTCGAGCCGATATCTATTCGTCGTGACCGAAGGAATCGATGAAAAAAATTGAGGCCCCCCACATAAAAATGTAAAAATGGTTCGTACTCGCACTAGTAGGGAAACTCCATCCGTGGAAATTTACTATGGTTTGGCAACGTGCAAAAATTACTATGGCTTGGCTATGCAAAAAGTACCTACAAGCCCAAAACGACGTTTTATGCGGAAAATATGGCATGTGTGGACCACACGGGTAGGTGTAGGGGCGCCGCTATGTATGGTCACGTCCGATGTTCACTTACGATTGCAAACGTCCATTGGTCACGGCCCACACCTATTAGGGCGACGAGCGCTAGGCCGTAGAGTACGGCTCGGTCGAGCTGATATCTATTCGTCGTGACCGAAGGAATCAGATGACAAAAAAATCAGGGGCCCCACCACATAAAAATGTAAAATGGTTTGTACTCGCACTAGCAGGGAAACTCCATCCATGAAACTTTACCATGGTTTGGCAATGTGCAAAAATTACTATGGCTTGGCTATGCAAAAGTATCTACAAGCCCAAAACGACGTTTTATGCGGAAAATATGGCATCTGTGGACCACACGGGTAGGTGTAGGGGCGCCGCTATGTATGGTCACGTCCGATGTTCACTTACGATTGCAAACGTGCATTGGTCACGGCCCAAACTTATCAGGGCGACGAGCGCTAGGCCGTAGAGTACGGCTCGGTCGAGCTGATATCTATTCGTCGTGACCGAAGGAATCAGATGACAAAAAAATCGAGGGCCCCACCACTTAAAAATGTAAAAATGGTTTGTACTCGCACTAGTAGGGAAACTCCATCTGTGGAAATTTACCATGGTTTGGCAACATGCAAAAATTACTATGGCTTGGCAATGCAAAAGTACCTAGAAGCCCAAAACGACGTTTTATGCGGAAAATATGGCATGTGTGGGCCACACGGGTAGGTGTAGGGGCGCCGCTATGTATGGTCACGTCCGATGTTCACTTACGATTGCAAACGTCCATTGGTCACGGCCCACACCTATTAGGGCGACGAGCGCTACGCCGTAGAGTACAGCTCGGTCGAGCCGATATCTATTCGTCGTGACCGAAGGAACCGATGACAAAAAAATTGAGGGCCCCACCACATAAAAATGTAAAAATGGTTCGTACTCGCACTAGTAGGGAAACTCCATCCGTGGAAATTTACCATGGTTTGGCAGCGTGCAAAATTACTATGGCTTGGCTATGCAAAAGTACCTACAAGCCCAAAACGACGTTTTATGCGGAAAATATGGCATCTGTGGACCACACGGGTAGGTGTAGGGGCGCCTCTATGTATGGTCACATCCGATGTTCACTTACAATTGCAAACGTCCATTGGTCACGGCCCACACCTATTAGGCGACGAGCGCTAGGCCAGAGTACGGCTCGGCCGAGCCGATATCTATTCGTCATGACCGAAGGAACCGATGACAAAAAATCGAGGGACCCACCACATAAAAATGTAAAAATGGTTCATACTCGCACTAGTAGGAAAACTCCATCTGTGGAAATTTGCCATGGTTTGGCAACGTGCAAAAATTACTTTGGCTTGGGTATGCAAAAGTACGTACAAGCCCAAAATGACGTTTTATGCGGAAAATATGGCATGTGTGGACCACACGGGTAGGTGTAGGGACGCCGCTATGTATGGTCGCATCCGATGTTCACTTACGATTGCAAATGTCCTTTGGTCATGTCCCACACTCATCAGGGCGACGAGCGCTAGGCCGTAGAGTACGGCTCGGTCGAGCTGATATCTATTCGTCGTGACCGAAGGAATCAGATGAAAAAAAATCGAGGCCCCTCCACATAAAAATGTAAAAATGGTTCATACTCGCACTAGTAGGGAAACTCCATCTCGTGGAAATTTACCATGGTTTGGCAACGTGCAAAAATTACTATGGCTTGGCTATGCAAAAGTACCTACAAGCCCAAAATGACATTTTATGCGGAAAATATGGAATGTGTGGATAACACGGGTAGGTGTAGGGGCGCCGCTATGTATGGTCACGTCCGATGTTCACTTACGATTGCAAACGTCCATTGGTCACGGCCCACACCTATTAGGGCGACGAGCGCTAGGCCGTAGAGTACGGCTCTTGTCGAGCCGATATCTATTCGTCGTGACCGAAGGAACCAGATGACAAAAAATCGAGGGCCCCACCACATAAAAATGTAAAAATGGTTCATACTCGCACTAATAGGGAAACTCCATCCGTGGAAATTTACCATGGTTTGGCAATGTGCAAAAATTACTATGGCTTGGCAATGCAAAAGTACCTACAAGCCCAAAACGACGTTTTATGCGGAAAATATGGCATCTGTGGACCACACTATGTAGGTGTAGGGCGCCGCTATGTATGGTCACGTCCGATGTTCACTTACGATTGCAAATGTCCATTGGTCACGGCCCACACCTATTAGGGCGACGAGCGCTAGGCCGTAGAGTACGGCTCGGTCGAGCTGATATCTATTCGTCGTGACGGAAGGAACCAGATGACAAAAAATCGAGGGCCCCACCACATAAAAATGTAAAAATGGTTTGTACTCGCACTAGTAGGGAAACTCCATCCGTGGAAATTACCATGGTTTGGCAACGTGCAAAAATTACTATGGCTTGGCTATGCAAAAGTACCTACAAGCCCAAAACGACGTTTTATGCGGAAAATATGGCATCTGTGGACCACACGGGTAGGTGTAGGGGCGCCGCTATGTATGGTCGCGTCCGATGTTCACTTACGATTGCAAACGTCCATTGGTCACGGCCCACACCTATCGTGGGCGATGAGCGCTAGGCCGTAGAGTACGGCTCGGCCGAGCCGATATCTATTCGTCGTGACCGAAGGAATCGATGAAAAAAATTGAGGCCCCCCCACATAAAAATGTAAAAATGGTTCGTACTCGCACTAGTAGGGAAACTCCATCCGTGGAAATTTACTATGGTTTGGCAACGTGCAAAAATTACTATGGCTTGGCTATGCAAAAAGTACCTACAAGCCCAAAACGACGTTTTATGCGGAAAATATGGCATGTGTGGACCACACGGGTAGGTGTAGGGGCGCCGCTATGTATGGTCACGTCCGATGTTCACTTACGATTGCAAACGTCCATTGGTCACGGCCCACACCTATTAGGGCGACGAGCGCTAGGCCAGAGTACGGCTCGGCCGAGCCGATATCTATTCGTCATGACCAAAGGAACCGATGACAAAAAAATCGAGGGCCCCACCACATAAAAATGGAAAAATGGTTCGTACTCGCACTAGTAGGGAAACTCCATCGGTGGAAATTTACCATGGTTTGGCAACGTGCAAAAATTACTTTGGCTTGCCTATGCAAAAGTACCTACAAGCCCAAAACGACGTTTTATGCGGAAAATATGGCATGTGTGGACCACACGGGTAGGTGTAGGGGCGCCGCTATGTATGGTCGCGTCCGATATTCACTTGCGATTGCAAACATCCATTGGTCACAGCCACACCTATCGGGCGACGAGCGCTAGGCCGTAGAGTACGGCTCTACGAGCCGATATCTATTCGTCGTGACCGAAGGAACCGGATAAAAAAATCGAGGCCCCTCCACATAAAAATGTAAAAATGGTTCGTACTCGCACTAGTAGGGAAACTCCATCCATGGAAATTTACCATGGTTTGGCAACGTGCAAAAATTACTATGGCTTGGCTATGCAAAAGTACCTACAAGCCCAAAACGACGTTTTATGCGGAAAATATGGCATCTGTGGACCACACGGGTAGGTGTAGGGGCGCCGCTATGTATGGTCGCGTCCGATGTTCACTTACGATTGCAAACGTCCATTGGTCATGGCCCACACATATCAGGGCGATGAGCGCTAGGCCGTAGAGTACGGCTCGGTCGAGCTGATATCTATTCGTCGTGACCGAAGGAGTCAGATGAAAAAAAATTGAGGCCCCCCACATAAAAATGTAAAAATGGTTCGTACTCGCACTAGTAGGGAAACTCCATCCGTGGAAATTTACTATGGTTTGGCAACGTGCAAAAATTACTATGGCTTGGCTATGCAAAAAGTACCTACAAGCCCAAAACGACGTTTTATGCGGAAAATATGGCATGTGTGGACCACACGGGTAGGTGTAGGGCGCCGCTATGTATGGTCACGTCCGATGTTCACTTACGATTGCAAACGTCCATTGGTCACGGCCCACACCTATTAGGGCGACGAGCTAGGCCGTAGAGTACGGCTCGGCCGAGCCGATATCTATTCGTCATGACCAAAGGAACCGATGACAAAAAAATCGAGGCCCCACCACATAAAAATGGAAAAATGGTTCGTACTCGCACTAGTAGGGAAACTCCATCGGTGGAAATTTACCATGGTTTGGCAACGTGCAAAAATTACTTTGGCTTGCCTATGCAAAAGTACCTACAAGCCCAAAACGACGTTTTATGCGGAAAATATGGCATGTGTGGACCACACGGGTAGGTGTAGGGGCGCCGCTATGTATGGTCGCGTCCGATATTCACTTGCGATTGCAAACATCCATTGGTCACAGCCCACACCTATCAGGGCGACGAGCGCTAGGCCGTAGAGTACGGCTCGGTCGAGCTGATATCTATTCGTCGTGACCGAAGGAACCAGATAAAAAAATCGAGGCCCCTCCACATAAAAATGTAAAAATGGTTCGTACTCGCACTAGTAGGGAAACTCCATCCATGGAAATTTACCATGGTTTGGCAACGTGCAAAAATTACTATGGCTTGGCTATGCAAAAGTACCTACAAGCCCAAAACGACGTTTTATGCGGAAAATATGGCATCCGTGACCACACGGGTAGGTGTAGGGGCGCGCTATGTATGGTCGCGTCCGATGTTCACTTACGATTGCAAACGTCCATTGGTC
>JAENPR010002460.1:52500-56139 GCA_018135685.1 Themeda triandra | reverse complement strand
CCCTAAACCCTAAACCCTAAACCCTAAACCCTAAACCCTAAACCCTAAACCCTAAACCCTAAACCCTAAACCCTAAACCCTAAACCCTAAACCCTAAACCCTAAACCCTAAACCCTAAACCCTAAACCCTAAACCCTAAACCCTAAACCCTAAACCCTAAACCCTAAACCCTAAACCCTAAACCCTAAACCCTAAACCCTAAACCCTAAACCCTAAACCCTAAACCCTAAACCCTAAACCCTAAACCCTAAACCCTAAACCCTAAACCCTAAACCCTAAACCCTAAACCCTAAACCCTAAACCCTAAACCCTAAACCCTAAACCCTAAACCCTAAACCCTAAACCCTAAACCCTAAACCCTAAACCCTAAACCCTAAACCCTAAACCCTAAACCCTAAACCCTAAACCCTAAACCCTAAACCCTAAACCCTAAACCCTAAACCCTAAACCCTAAACCCTAAACCCTAAACCCTAAACCCTAAACCCTAAACCCTAAACCCTAAACCCTAAACCCTAAACCCTAAACCCTAAACCCTAAAACCCTAAAACCCTAAACCCTAAACCCTAAACCCTAAACCCTAAACCCTAAACCCTAAACCCTAAACCCTAAACCCTAAACCCTAAACCCTAAACCCTAAACCCTAAACCCTAAACCCTAAACCCTAAACCCTAAACCCTAAACCCTAAACCCTAAACCCTAAACCCTAAACCCTAAACCCTAAACCCTAAACCCTAAACCCTAAACCCTAAACCCTAAACCCTAAACCCTAAACCCTAAACCCTAAACCCTAAACCCTAAACCCTAAACCCTAAACCCTAAACCCTAAACCCTAAACCCTAAACCCTAAACCCTAAACCCTAAACCCTAAACCCTAAACCCTAAACCCTAAACCCTAAACCCTAAACCCTAAACCCTAAACCCTAAACCCTAAACCCTAAACCCTAAACCCTAAACCCTAAACCCTAAACCCCTAAACCCTAAACCCTAAACCCTAAACCCTAAACCCTAAACCCTAAACCCTAAACCCTAAACCCTAAACCCTAAACCCTAAACCCTAAACCCTAAACCCTAAACCCTAAACCCTAAACCCTAAACCCCTAAACCCTAAACCCTAAACCCTAAACCCTAAAACCCTAAACCCTAAACCCTAAACCCTAAACCCTAAACCCTAAACCCTAAACCCTAAACCCTAAACCCTAAACCCTAAACCCTAAACCCTAAACCCTAAACCCTAAACCCTAAACCCTAAACCCTAAACCCTAAACCCTAAACCCTAAACCCTAAACCCTAAACCCTAAACCCTAAACCCTAAACCCTAAACCCTAAACCCTAAACCCTAAACCCTAAACCCTAAACCCTAAACCCTAAACCCTAAACCCTAAACCCTAAACCCTAAACCCTAAACCCTAAACCCTAAACCCTAAACCCTAAACCCTAAACCCTAAACCCTAAACCCTAAACCCTAAACCCTAAACCCTAAACCCTAAACCCTAAACCCTAAACCCTAAACCCTAAACCCTAAACCCTAAACCCTAAACCCTAAACCCTAAACCCTAAACCCTAAACCCTAAACCCTAAACACCCTAAACCCTAAACCCTAAAAACCCTAAACCCTAAACCCTAAACCCTAAAAACCCTAAAAACCCTAAACCCTAAACCCTAAACCCTAAACCCTAAACCCTAAACCCTAAACCCTAAACCCTAAACCCTAAACCCTAAACCCTAAACCCTAAACCCTAAACCCTAAACCCTAAACCCTAAACCCTAAACCCTAAACCCTAAACCCTAAACCCTAAACCCTAAACCCTAAACCCTAAACCCTAAACCCTAAACCCTAAAACCCTAAACCCTAAACCCTAAACCCTAAACCCTAAAAACCCTAAACCCTAAACCCTAAACCCTAAACCCTAAACCCTAAACCCTAAACCCTAAACCCTAAACCCTAAACCCTAAACCCTAAACCCTAAACCCTAAACCCTAAACCCTAAACCCTAAACCCTAAACCCTAAACCCTAAACCCTAAACCCTAAACCCTAAACCCTAAACCCTAAACCCTAAACCCTAAACCCTAAACCCTAAACCCTAAACCCTAAACCCTAAACCCTAAACCCTAAACCCTAAACCCTAAACCCTAAACCCTAAACCCTAAACCCTAAACCCTAAACCCTAAACCCTAAACCCTAAACCCTAAACCCTAAACCCTAAACCCTAAACCCTAAACCCTAAACCCTAAACCCTAAACCCTAAACCCTAAACCCTAAACCCTAAACCCTAAACCCTAAACCCTAAACCCTAAACCCTAAACCCTAAACCCTAAACCCTAAACCCTAAACCCTAAACCCTAAACCCTAAACCCTAAACCCTAAACCCTAAACCCTAAACCCTAAACCCTAAACCCTAAACCCTAAACCCTAAACCCTAAACCCTAAACCCTAAACCCTAAACCCTAAACCCTAAACCCTAAACCCTAAACCCTAAACCCTAAACCCTAAAAACCCTAAACCCTAAACCCTAAACCCTAAACCCTAAACCCTAAACCCTAAAAACCCTAAACCCTAAACCCTAAACCCTAAACCCTAAACCCTAAACCCTAAACCCTAAACCCTAAACCCTAAACCCTAAACCCTAAACCCTAAACCCTAAACCCTAAACCCTAAACCCTAAACCCTAAACCCTAAACCCTAAACCCTAAACCCTAAACCCTAAACCCTAAACCCTAAACCCTAAACCCTAAACCCTAAACCCTAAACCCTAAACCCTAAACCCTAAACCCTAAACCCTAAACCCTAAACCCTAAACCCTAAACCCTAAACCCTAAACCCTAAACCCTAAACCCTAAACCCTAAACCCTAAACCCTAAACCCTAAACCCTAAACCCTAAACCCTAAACCCTAAACCCTAAACCCTAAACCCTAAACCCTAAACCCTAAACCCTAAACCCTAAACCCTAAACCCTAAACCCTAAACCCTAAACCCTAAACCCTAAACCCTAAACCCTAAACCCTAAACCCTAAACCCTAAACCCTAAACCCTAAACCCTAAACCCTAAACCCTAAACCCTAAACCCTAAACCCTAAACCCTAAACCCTAAACCCTAAACCCTAAACCCTAAACCCTAAACCCTAAACCCTAAACCCTAAACCCTAAACCCTAAACCCTAAACCCTAAACCCTAAACCCTAAACCCTAAACCCTAAACCCTAAACCCTAAACCCTAAACCCTAAAAAAAAACCCTAAACCCTAAACCCTAAACCCTAAACCCTAAACCCTAAACCCTAAACCCTAAACCCTAAACCCTAAACCCTAAAAAACCCTAAACCCTAAACCCTAAACCCTAAACCCTAAACCCTAAACCCTAAACCCTAAACCCTAAACCCTAAAACCCTAAACCCTAAACCCTAAACCCTAAACCCTAAACCCTAAACCCTAAACCCTAAACCCTAAACCCTAAACCCTAAACCCTAAACCCTAAACCCTAAACCCTAAACCCTAAACCCTAAACCCTAAACCCTAAACCCTAAACCCTAAACCCTAAACCCTAAACCCTAAACCCTAAACCCTAAACCCTAAACCCTAAACCCTAAACCCTAAACCCTAAACCCTAAACCCTAAACCCTAAACCCTAAACCCTAAACCCT
>JAENPR010002460.1:32500-35000 GCA_018135685.1 Themeda triandra | reverse complement strand
CGAAGGCACCGAAATGGATGGTTCGAGCAGGTCGTGGACGAAAACACCGTGTGGGATAGCGGCTCTGGTGGAGCCAAGTTTTGATAACTTGTTGGCGGCGTCATTATTGTCGCGGTGACATGGTGGAATTCGAGGCCATAGAATTTGTCTTCGAGCTGTCGTATTGCGGCGATGTAGGCTTCCATTCGCTCGCTGGTGGTATCCCACACTTTATTCACTTGGTTGATGGCAAGGAGGGAGTCGCCGTATACCATTAGGCGCTTGATACCGAGCTCGACGGCAAGGCGCAATCCATGAAGCGCAGCTTCGTACTCAGCAGCGTTGTTTGATGCCGGGAAATGGATGCGAAGGACATAGCTGAGCTCATCTCCCGAGGGGGCGGTGAAATGCACACCGGCACCCACGCCATTGATTTTGAGCGAACCATCGAAGTACATTTCCCAGTACTTGTGATTGGACTCGTACCAAGGGGTGGTAAGGTCCGACCACTCAACCAGAAAATCGGCAAGGGCTTGTGATTTGATGGTGTTGCGGTTTTTGAACTTGACGGTATACGCCATGAGTTCGAGCGCCCATTTGACGATTCGACCACTGGCGTCCTTGTTGTACGGATGTCGCCTAGCGGGAAGCTTGTGACCACCGTGATCTACCGAGATTGGAAGTAGTGTAGAAGTTTTCGCTTGGTAATTAAAATTGCGTATAGCAACTTCTCAATGTGGTGGTAGCGGTGCTTGGAATCGTTGAGCACTTCGCTAACGTAATAAACCGGGCGCCGGGACCGGGTAAACGTGACCAGCTTCCGTTCGCTCGACCACCGCACCGTCTTGATCGCTCGGTCGGTGGCCACGATGTAGAGGAGAATTTCTTCGCCGTCGTTGGGCGCCGTAAGCACCGAAGGATTGGTTAAGTAAGTTTTAAGTTCCATGAAGGCGGTATCTTCCTCTCGTCGACCACTCGAATTTTTCTTTTGCTTTTAGCAATCGAAAAAAGGGCGGTCCTTTTGCCCTAGTCGTGATATAAAACGACTTAGAGCCGCCATGCACCCCGTTAACTTTTGGATGTCTTTGACACATTGAGGGGGCTGCATGTTAAGGATGGCTTGTATTTTTCGGGATTTGGGCGTATGCCGTCTTGGCTTACGACGTTGCCGAGCAAGATGCGGAGGGCACGCCGAAGATGCACTTGGTGGGGTTCAGTTTCCATTGGAACACGTTTAGGGCGTCGAACGTTCACTGGAGGTCGGCGATGAGAGAGTCGGATGTGGCGGTTTTTACCACCACATCGTCCACGTACGCCTCGACCAGGTGGTCTCTGATCTCGTCTTTTAGGCAATTCTGGATTGCTCTTTGGTAAGTGGCCCCAGCATTTTTGAGGCCGAAGGACATTGTTTTGTAGCAGTAAGCGCCAAACGGGGTGATGAAGGAGGTTTTCTCCTGGTCGGCGATAGCGAGGGATATTTGGTGGTAGCCGGAGTAGCAATCCAAGAAGGAAAGCAGCTCGTAGCCCGCAGTTGTGTCGACGACTTGGTCGATATGTGGTAAGGTGAAGGGATCTTTAGGGCAGCATCTGTTGAGAGCGGTGTAATCAACGCACATTCTCCATTCTTTATTCTTCTTGCGTACAAGGACCGGATTGGCAAGCCAATCGGGATGATACACTTCTTTAATAAAGCCTGCGGCTAATAGCTTTGCTACTTCTACCCTAATCACCTCCCTCTTGTCGTTCGTGAACCGTCGGAGCTTTTGCTTCACCGGTTTGGCGGTTTTCCGCACATTTAGGAAGTGCTCGGCCCGTTCCACGGGGACACCCGGCATGTCTGCTGGTTTCCATGCAAACACACTGATGTGATCCCGAAGGAACTGGACGAGCGCGCTTTCCTATTTGCTGGAGAGGTTGGCCCCAACTAGGGCGGTTCTTGTCTTGTCTCCCGGGACGAGCTCGATTGCCTTGTACTCCCGGTTCTTCCTAGAGGAGCGTTTGGCCTCCTTGAGTGGTATCTCGAGGTCGGCCGGAGGGATGGCCTTGGCTTCCAAAGACCATATCCGCCATGCGGGCTCGGAGGTCTGCTAGGTTAGTGGCGGCGAATGAAGCTGACTCGCAGTGGCATGCCATGAGAACGTTGCTGCGGAGGAAAAGGATGCCTTTTCTGTGGGCATCTTGAGCACCATGTAGCCGTAGTGCGGTACCGCCATGAACTTGGCGATACCATCGAGCACCGCAGCGCTTTGCCGCTTCGGACCGCGACCCCAGGTCAGTCGGGACTACCCGCTGAGTTTAAGCATATAAATAAGCAGAGGAGAAGACACTTACAAGGATTCCCCTAGTAACGGCGAGCGAACCGGGACCAGCCCAGCTTGAGAATCGGGCGTCTTCGACACCCGAATTGTAGTCTGGAGAGGCGTCCTCAGAGACGGACCGAGCCCAAGTTCCCCGGAAAGGGACGCCCGGGAGGGTGAGAGCCCCGTCCGGCCGGACCCCGTCGCACCACGAGGCGCCGTCA
>JAENPR010002460.1:0-27500 GCA_018135685.1 Themeda triandra | reverse complement strand
TCTCGCCGATCTGTCATCCAGCGTAGGGTGTGGCGGGCGGTTGAATGATGGCCTCGGGCGATCCGATCAGGATTGATCTGGATCTGACTGGGACCCCTGTGCGTTGTAGCGCCTTCGTTGCTGCACGGGGATAAACCCGTCATCGACCCGGAGGTCAGCAAGTTGCTTGAGCGTGGATTCCGTGAGGGCGAGAGTTTCCGCCAATCCTTCTCCATGGTGATCGATCATCTCAATTAGATCTGAGTTATCGATCCGGTGCTTTTGATAGCGCGGGATCGATGGTCGGACCATCGGCCTTAGCAGCCTCTCCGTGAGGTCAGAGCCTTGTCCTGGCGGTGGAGTCGCGTCCTGAGCGTCGAGTGCGATCGCCTCGACACGTGGTGTTACCTCTGCATCATCACAAGGTGATCGGAGCAATGTCGTCGAGGTCCATGGAGGCTGGGAACGAAACCATCTTGTTCATCTTTAGATCTAGACGCACGGCCCCTACCTGGCGCGCCACTGTCGACGAAATATCGGCGGCAGTCTACCTAGGGTATGCCTAAGGTAGTAGATTGATCGGTAAGGCACGCTAGATGATGAACGAGATGTAATCAAGAGGCACGAGATGCTATGTTTATACAGGTTCGGGCCACGATACGTGTAATACCCTACGTCCTGTGCTCTTGATCGAGTCTGTATATTAATGGGGAGATGAGTTTTGGGAGGGTGTCCTGCTCGCCTTATATAGTGGGGAGCAGGATTACAAGCCCGATATTTCCAGGGTACAAATGTACATATAAGGTAACAACTTTTATCCGATCTGATCTCCTATGATCGATATCTTCACCGCCGACCAGCAACGCCAATTAGCTCGCCCTTCCTTCCTTGTATTCCAAGGTAGCCGACCAGATTTGGGCCCTGGTCGGCCTTGCGCTCTTGGGCCAAGGATCTCTGTCCGAGTAGGCCTAAAGTCAGGTCGTGCGGGTATAGGGGTTTATACCCCCACAGCACGGTCGGTTCCAACGTGTCCTATGGCTACCGGCACTGAGTCAAGCATGCCCGTACGCCATGGTTAAGGCATTTTGACACCTCTAGCCTCTCTACCATAGCATTTGCTATCGCTTGAAAGCCTGAACGGCCCTTAACCTTGGCTCCATGGCTCCAGAACTGCCATATTTGCACACATGACTTTGCTGCCGCACGGCCGGTTCCTGCGTGTCCTACAGCTCTCGACACTAGGTCAAGCATGACCGTATGCCATGGTTAAGGCGTTCTAACGCCTCTGGCCTCACCACCACAATGTTTGTCATCACCTGAGAGCTCGAACGGCCCTTAACTACAGCTCCACGACTCCAGAACATCCATAATTGCACACACGACTGTGCTGCCGCGCAGTCGGATCCTGTGCATCCTACGGCTCACGGCACCGGGTCAAGCACGCCTGTACGCCATGGTTAAGCCATTTTGAATATCTCTCACCTCTCCACCATAGAGTTTTCCATCACCCAAGAGCCTGAAGGGCCCTTAACCATGGCTCCACAGCTCCAAAACTGCCATATTTGCACACACGACCATGCTGCCGCACGGTCGGTTCCAACGCGTTCTATGGCTCCCGGCACTGAGTCAAGCATGCCCGTATGCCATGGTTAAGGCATTTTGACACCTCTGGCCTCTCTACCATAGCATTTGCCATAGCTTGAGAGCCTAAATGGCCCTTAAACTCGACTCCATGGCTCCAGAACTGCCATATTTGCACACACGACTTTGCTGCCGCACGGCTGGTTCCTGCGCGTCCTACAGCTCCTGGAACCAAGTAAAGCACGCCCATGCGCCATGGTTAAGGCATTTTGACACCTCTGGCCTCTCCAGCACAGCATTTGTTGCCACTCGAGAACCCGAATGGCCCTTAACCATGGCTCCACAGCTCCAGAACTGCCATATTTGCACACACGACTATGCTACCGCAAAGCCGGTTCTTGCGTGTCCTACAGCTCTCGGCACTAGGTCAAGCACGATCGTATGCCATGGTTAAGGCATTTTGACACCTCTGGCCTCACCACCATAATGTTTGTCGTCACCCGAGAGCCCGAATGGCCCTTAACAATAGCTCCACGACTCCAGAAGTTCCATATTTGCACACACGACTGTGCTGCCGCATGGCCAGATCCTGTGCATCCTACGGTTCTCGGTACCGGTTCAAGCACACTCGTACCCCATGGTTAAGCCATTTTGATGCCTCTCACCTCTCCACCATAGAGTTTTCCATCACCCGAGAGCCTGAAGGGCCCTTAACCACGGCTCCAAAACTGCCATATTTGCACACACGACCCTGCTGCCGCACGGTCGGTTCCAACGCGTCCTATGGCCCCAGGCATTGAGTCAAGCATGCCCGTACACCTTGGTTAAGGCATTTTGACACCTCTGGCTTCTCTACCATAGCGTTCGCCGTCACTCGAGAGCCTGAACAGCCCTTAACCTCGGCTCCACGGCTCCAGAACTGCCATATTTGCACACACGACTTTGTTGCCGCACGGCCGGTTCCTGCGCGTCCTACAGCACCAAGTCAAGCACGCCCATGCGCCATGGTTAAGGCGTTTTGACACCTCTGGCCTCTCCACCATAGCGTTTCTTGCCGCTCGAGAACCCGAATGGCCCTTAACCATGGCTCCACAGCTCTAGAACTGCCATATTTGCACACACGACTATGCTACCGCACAGCCGGTTCCTGCGTGTCCTACAGCTCTCGGCACTAGGTCAAGCATGACCGTATGCCATGGTTAAGGCATTTTGATGCCTCTGGCCTCACCGCCACAATGTTTGTCATCACCCAAGAGCCGGAACGGCCCTTAACCACACCTCCACGACTCCAGAACTTCCATATTTGCGCACACGACCGTCTTTGCCGCACGGCCGGATCCTGTGCATCCTACGACGCTCGCCACTGGGTCAAGCATGCCCATACCCCATGGTTAAGCCATTTTGATGCCTCTCACCTCTCCACCATTGAGTTTTCCATCACCCAAGAGCTTGAAGGGCCCTTAACCACGGCTCCACAGCTCCAAAACTGCCATATTTGCACACACAACCATGCTGCCGCACGGTCGGTTCCAACACGTCCTATGGCTCCCGGCACTGAGTCAAGCATGCCCGTATGCCATGGTTAAGGCATTTTGACACCTCTGGCCTCTCTACCATAGCATTTGCCGTCACTCGAGAGCCTGAACAGCGCTTAACCTCGGCTCCACGGCTCCATAACTGCCATATTTCCACACACGACTTTGCTGCCGCACGGCCGGTTCCTACGCGTCCTACGGCTCCTCGCACCAAGTCAAGCACGCCCATGTGCCATGGTTAAGGCATTTTGACACCTCTGGCCTCTCCACCACAACGTTTGTTGCCGCCCGAGAACCCGAATGGCCCTTAACCATGGCTCCACAGCTCTAGAACTGCCATATTTGCACACACGAATATGCTACCGCACAGCCAGTTCGTGCGTGTTCTACAGCTCTCGACACTAGGTCAAGCACGACCATATGCCATGGTTAAGTCGTTTTGACGCCTCTCAGCTCCACGACTCCAGAACATCCATAATTGCACACACGACTGTGCTGCCGCACAGCCAGATCCTATGCATCCTACGGCTCTCGGCACCGGGCCAAGCACGCCCATACCCCATGGTTAAGCCATTTTGATGCCTCTCATCTCTCCACCATAGTGTTTTCCATCACCCGAGAGCCTGAAGGGCCCTTAACCACGGCTCCATGGCTCCAAAACTGCCATATTTGCACACACGACCATGCTGCCGCACGGTCGGTTCCAACGCGTTCTATGGCTCCCAGCACTGAGTCAAGCATGCCTGTACGCCATGGTTAAGGCATTTTGACACCTCTGGCCTCTCTACCATAGCGTTTGCCGTCGCTCGAGAGCATGAACGGCCCTTAACCTCGGCTCCACGGCTCCAGAACTGCCATATTTGCACACACGACTTTGCTGCCGCATGGCCGGTTCCTGCGCGTCCTACGGCTCCTCGCACCAAGACAAGCACGCCCATGCACCATGGTTAAGGCATTTTGACACCTCTGGCCTCTCCACCACAGTGTTTGTTGCCGCCTGAGAACCTGAATGGCCCTTAACCATGGCTCCACAGCTCTAGAACTGCCATATTTGCACACACGTCTATGCTACCGCACAGCCGGTTCCCACGTGTCCTACAGCTCTCGACACTAGGTCAAGCACGAACGTATGCCATGGTTAAGGCATTTTGACGCCTCTGGCCTCACCACCACAATGTTTGTCATCACTCAAGAGCCCGAACGGCCCTTAACTACAGCTCCACGACTCCAGAACATCCATAATTGCACACACAACTGTACTACCGCACGGCCGAATCCTGTGCATCCTACGGCTCTCGGCACCGGGTCAAGCACGCCCGTACGCCATGGTTAAGCCATTTTGATGCCTCTCACCTCTCCACCATAGAGTTTTCCATCACCCGAGAGCCCGAAGGGCCCTTAACCATGGCTCCACGGCTCCAAAACTGCCATATTTGCACACATGACCCTGCTGCCGCACGGTCGGTTCCAACGCGTCCTATGGCTCTAGGCATTGAGTCGAGCATGCCCGTACGCCATGGTTAAGGCATTTTGACACCTCTGGCCTCTCTACCATAGCGTTCGCCGTCGCTCAAGAGCCTCAACAGCCCTTCACCTCGGCTCCACGGCTCCAGAACTGCCATATTTGCACACACGACTTTGCTGCCGCACGGCCGGTTCCTGCGCGTCCTACTCCCTCGCACCAAGTCAAGCACGCCCATGCGCCATGGTTAAGGCATTTTGACACCTCTGGCCTCTCCACCATAGGGTTTCTTGCTGCTCGAGAACCCGAATGGCCCTTAACCATGGCTCCACAGCTCTAGAACTGCCATATTTGCACACACGACTATGCTACCGCACAGCCGGTTCCTGCGTGTCCTACAGCTCTCGGCACTAGGTCAAGCATGACCGTATGCCATGGTTAAGGCATTTTGATGCCTCTGGCCTCACCGCCACAATGTTTGTCATCACCCGAGAGCCCGAACGGCCCTTAACCACACCTCCACGACTCCAGAACTTCCATATTTGCACACACGACTGTGCTGCCGCACGGCCGGATCCTGTGCATCCTACTACGCTCGCCACTGGGTCAAGCATGCCCATACCCCATGGTTAAGCCATTTTGATGCCTCTCACCTCTCCACCATAGGGTTTTCCATCACCCAAGAGCTTGAAGGGCCCTTAACCACAGCTCCACAGCTCCAAAACTGCCATATTTGCACACACGACCATGCTGCCGCACGGTCAGTTGCAACACGTCCTATGGCTCCCGGCACTGAGTCAAGCATCCCCGTATGCCATGGTTAAGGCATTTTGACACCTCTGGCCTCTCTACCATAGCATTTGCCGTCGCTCGAGAGCCTGAACAGCGCTTAACCTCGGCTCCACGGCTCCATAACTGCCATATTTCCACACACGACTTTGCTGCCGCACGGCCGGTTCCTACGCGTCCTACAGCTCCTCGCACCAAGTCAAGCACACCCATGTGCCATGGTTAAGGCATTTTGACACCTCTGGCCTCTCCACCACAGCGTTTGTTGCCGCCCGAGAACCCGAATGGCCCTTAACCATGGCTCCACAGCTCTAGAACTGCCATATTTGCACACACGAATATGCTACCGCACAGCCGGTTCGTGCGTGTTCTACAACTCTCGACACTAGGTCAAGCACGACCATATGCCATGGTTAGGCGTTTTGACGCCTCTCAGCTCCACGACTCCAGAACATCCATAATTGCACACACGACTGTGCTGCCGCACGGCCGGATCCTATGCATCCTACGGCTCTCGGCACCGGGTCAAGCACGCCCATACCCCATGGTTAAGCCATTTTGATGCCTCTCATCTCTCCACCATAGTGTTTTCCATCACCCGAGAGCCTGAAGGGCCCTTAACCATGGCTCCACGGCTCCAAAACTGCCATATTTGCACACACGACCATGCTGCCGCACGGTCGGTTCCAACGCGTTCTATGGCTCCCAGCACTGAGTCAAGCATGCCTGTATGCCATGGTTAAGGCATTTTGACACCTCTGGCCTCTCTACCATAGCGTTTGCCATCTCTCGAGAGCATGAACGGCCCTTAACCTCGGCTCCACGGCTCCAGAACTGCCATATTTGCACACACGACTTTGCTGCCGCACGGCCGGTTCCTGCGCGTCCTACGGCTCCTCGCACCAAGACAAGCACGCCCATGCACCATAGTTAAGGCATTTTGACACCTCTGGCCTCTCCACCACAGTGTTTGTTGCCGCCCGAGAACCTGAATGGCCCATAACCATGGCTCCACAGCTCTAGAACTGCCATATTTGCACACACGACTATGCTACCGCACAGCCGGTTCCTACGTGTCCTACAGCTCTCGACACTAGGTCAAGCACGAACGTATGCCATGGTTAAGGTATTTTGACGCCTCTAGCCTCACCACCACAATGTTTGTCATCACCTGAGAGCTCGAACAGCCCTTAACTACAGCTCGACGACTCCAGAACATCCATAATTGCACACACAAGCGTACTACCGCACGGCCGAATCCTGTGCATCCTACGGCTCTCGGCACCGGGTCAAGCACGCCCGTACACCATGGTTAAGCCATTTTGATGCCTCTCACCTCTCCACCATAGAGTTTTCCATCACCCGAGAGCCTAAAGGGCCCTTAACCACGGCTCCACGGCTCCAAAACTGCCATATTTGCACACATGACCCTGCTGCCGCACGGTTGGTTCCAACGCGTCCTATGGCTCCAGGCATTGAGTCAAGCATGCCCGTACGCCATGGTTAAGGCATTTTGACACCTCTGGCCTCTCTACCATAGCGTTTGCCGTCGCTCGAGAGCCTGAACAGCCCTTAACCTCGGCTCCACGGCTCCAGAACTGCCATATTTGCACACACGACTTTGCTGCCGCACGGCCGGTTCCTGCGCGTCCTACAGCTCCTCGCACCAAGTCAAGCACGCCCATGTGCCATGGTTAAGGCGTTTTGACACCTCTGGCCTCTCCACCATAGTGTTTGTTGCCGCCCGAGAACCCGAATGGCCCTTAACCATGGCTCTATAGCTCTAGAACTGCCATATTTGCACACACGACTATGCTACCGCACAGCCGGTTCCTGCGTGTCCTACAGCTCTCGGCACTAGGTCAAGCATGACCGTATGCCATGGTTAAGGCATTTTGATGCCTTTGGCCTCACCACCACAATGTTTGTCATCACCTGAGAGCCCAAACGGCCCTTAACCACACCTCCCCGACTCCAGAACTTCCATATTTGCACACACGACTGTGCTGCCGCACGGCCGGATCCTGTGCATCCTAAGACACTCGGCACTGGGTCAAGCACGCCCATACCCCATGGTTAAGCCATTTTGATGCCTCTCACCTCTCCACCATAGAGTTTTCCATCACCCGAGAGCCTGAAGGGCCCTTAACCATGGCTCCACGGCTCCAAAACTGCCATATTTGCACACACGACCATGCTGCCGCATGGTCGGTTCCAACGCGTTCTATGGCTCCCGGCACTGAGTCAAGCATGCCTGTACGCCATGGTTAAGGCATTTTGACACCTCTGGAATCTCTACCATAGCGTTTGCCAACGCTCGAGAGCATGAACGGCCCTTAACCTCGGCTCCACGGCTCCAGAACTGCCATATTTGCACACACGACTTTGCTGCCGCACGGTCGGTTCCTACGCATCCTACGGCTCCACGCACCAAGTCAAGCACGCCCATGTGCCATGGTTAAGGCATTTTGACACCTCTGGCCTCTCTACCACAGCGTTTGTTGTCGCCCGAGAACCCGAATGGCCCTTAACCATGGCTCCACAGCTCTAGAACTGCCATATTTGCACACACGAATATGCTACCGCACAGCCGGTTCGTGCGTGTCCTACGGCTCTCGACACTAGGTCAAGCACGCCCGTACGCCATGGTTAAGCCATTTTGATGCCTCTCGGCTCCACGACTCCGAACATCCATAATTGCACACACAACCGTGTCTTTGCGCCGCACGGCCGGATCCCGTGCATCCTACGGCTCTCGGCACCGGGTCAAGCACGCCTGTACGCCTTGGTTAAGCCATTTTGAGGCCTCTCACCTCTCCACCATAGAGTTTTCCATCACCCGAGAGCCTGAAGGGCCCTTAACCATGGCTCCACGGCTCCAAAACTGCCATATTTGAACACACGACCATGCTGCCGCACAGTCGGTTCCAACGCATTCTATGGCTCCCGGCACTGAGTCAAGCATGCCTGTACGCCATGGTTAAGGCATTTTGACACCTCTGGCCTCTCTACCATAGCTTTCACCATTGATCGTGAGCATGAACGGCCCTTAACCTCGGCTCCATGGCTCCAAAACTGCCATATTTGCACACACGACTTTGCTACCGCACGGCCGGTTCCTGCGCGTCCTACGGCTCCTCGCACCAAGTCAAGCACGCCCATGCGCCATGGTTAAGGCGTTTTGACACCTCTGGCCTCTCCACCACAGCATTTGTTGCCGCCCGAGAACCTGAATGGCCCTTAACCATGGCTCCACAGCTCTAGAACTGCCATATTTGCACACACGACTATGCTACCGCACAGCCGGTTCCTGCGTGTCCTACAGCTCTCGACACTAGGTCAAGCATGACCATATGCCATGGTTAAGGCATTTTGACGCCTCTGGCCTCACCACCACAATGTTTGTCATCACCTGAGAGCCTGAATGGCCCTTAACTACAGCTCCACGACTCCAGAACATCCATAATTGCACACACGACTGTGCTGCCGCACGGTCGGATCCTGTGCATCCTACGGCTCTCGGCACTGGGTCAAGCACGCCTGTACGCCATGGTTAAGCCATTTTGATGTCTCTCACCTCACCACCATAGAGTTTTCCATCACCCAAGAGCCTGAAGGGCCCTTAACCACGGCTCCACAGCTCCAAAACTGCCATATTTGCACACACGACCATGCTGCCGCACGGTCGGTTCCAACGCGTTCTATGGCTCCCGGCACTGAGTCAAGCATGCCCGTACGCCATGGTTAAGGCATTTTGACACCTCTGCCCTATCTACCATAGCGTTTGCCATAGCTCGAGAGCCTGAATGCCCTTAACCTCGGCTCCACAGCTCCAGAACTGCCATATTTGCACACACGACTTTGCTGCCGCAGGCTGGTTCCTGCGCGTCCTACGACTCCTAGCACCAAGTAAAGCACACCCATGCACCATGGTTAGGGCATTTTGACACCTCTGGCCTCTCTAGCACAGCATTTGTTGCCACCCGAGAGCCCGAATGGCCCTTAACAACAGCTCCACGACTCTAGAACTGCCATATTTGCACACACGACTGTGCTGCCACGGCCGGTTCTTGCGTGCCTACAGCTCTCAGCACAAGGTCAAGCACGATCGTATGCCATGGTTAAGGCATTTTGATGCCTCTGGCCTCACCACCATAATGTTTGTCATCACCCGAGAGCCTGAAGGGCCCTTAACCACGGCTCCATGGCTCCAAAACTGCCATATTTGCACACACGACCATGCTGCCACACGGTCGGTTCCAACGCATCCTATGGCTCGGCACTGGGTCAAGCACGCCCGTACACCATGGTTAAGCCATTTTGATGCCTCTGGCCTCTCTACCATAGCATTTGCCATCGCTCGAGAGCCTGAAGGGCCCTTAACCATGGCTCCACGGCTCCAAAACTGCCATATTTCCACACACGACTTTGCTGCCGCACGGCCGGTTCCAACGCATCCTACGGCTCCTCGCACCAAGTCAAGCATGCCCATGTGCCATGGTTAAGGCATTTTGACACCTCTGGCCTCTCCACCACAGCGTTTGTTGCCGCCCGAGAACCCGAATGGCCCTTAACCATGGCTCCACAGCTCCATAACTGCCATATTTGCACACACGACTTTGCTGCCGCATGGCCAGTTCGTGCATGTCTTACAGCTCTCGACACTAGGTCAAGCATGACCATGTGCCATGGTTAAGGCATTTTGACACCTCTGGCCTCACCACCACAATGTTTGTTGCCGCCCGAGAGCCTGAACGACCCTTAACTACAGCTCCACGACTCCAGAACATCCATAATTGCACACACGACTGTGCTACCGCACGGCCGGATCCTGTGCATCCTACGGCTCTCGGCACCGGGTCAAGCACGCCCGTACGCCATGGTTAAGCCATTTTGATGCCTCTCACCTCTCCACCATAGAGTTTTCCATCACCCGAGAGCCTGAAGGGCCCTTAACCATGGCTCCACGGCTCCAAAACTGCCATATTTGCACACACGACTGTGCTGCCGCACGGTCGGTTCCAACGCGTTCTTTGGCTCCCGGCTCTGAGTCAAGCACGCCTGCACGCCATGGTTAAGCCATTTTGACACCTCTCACCTGTCCACCATAGAGTTTTCCATCACCTGAGAGCCTGAAGGGCCCTTAACCATGGCTCCACGGCTCCAAAACTGCCATATTTGCACACACGACCATGCTGCCGCACGGCCGGTTCCAACGCGTTCTTTGGCTCCCGGCTCTGAGTCAAGCATGCCTGTACGGCATGGTTAAGGCGTTTTGACACCTCTGGCCTCTCTACCATAGCATTTGCCATCACTCGAGAGCCTGAACGGCACTTAACCTCGGCTCCACGGCTCTAGAACTGCCATATTTGCACACACGACTTTGCTGCCGCGCGGCCGGTTCCTGCGCATCCTACGGCTCCTCACACCAAGTCAAGCACGCCCATGCGCTAGGGTTAAGGCATTTTGACGCCTCTGGCTTCTCCACCATAGCATTTGTTGCCGCCCGAGAACCCGAATGGCCCTTAACCATGGCTCCACACCTCTAGAACTACCATATTTGCACACACGATTGTGCTACCGCACGGCCGGTTCCTGTGCATCCTACGGCTCTCGGCACCGGTTCAAGCACGCCCATACGCCATGGTTAAGGCATTTTGACGCCTCTCACCTCACCACCACAATGTTTGTCATCACCCGAGAGCGCGAACGGCCCTTAACCATGGCTCCACGGCTGTAAAACTTCCATATTTGCACACACGACTGTGCTGGCGCACGGCCGGATCCTGTGCATCCTACGGCTCTCGGCACCAGTTCAAGCACGCCCATACGCCATGGTTAAGCCATTTTTATGCCTCTCACCTCTCCACCATAGAGTTTTCCATCACCCGAGAGCTTGAAGGGCCCTTAACCATGGCTCCACGGCTGTAAAACTGCCATATTTACACACACGACCATGCTGCCGCATGGTCGGTTCCAACGCGTCCTATGGCTCCTGGCACTGAGTCGGTTCCAACACGTCCTATGGCTCCTGGCACTGAGTCAAGCATGCCCGTACGCCATGGTTAAGGCATTTTGACACCTCTGGCCTCTCTACCATAGCGTTTGTCGTCGCTCGAGAGCCTGAATGGCCCTTAACCTCGGCTCCATGGCTCCAGAACTGCCATATTTGCACACACGACTTTCTTTGCCGCACGGCGGTTCCTACGCGTCCTATGGCTCCTCGCACCAAGTCAATCATGCCCATGCACCATGGTCAAGGCGTTTTGACACCTCTGGCCTCTCCACCACAGTGTTTATTGCTGCCCAAGAACCCGAATGGCCCTTAACCATGGCTCCACAGCTCTAGAACTGTCATATTTGCACACACGACTATGCTACCGCACAGCCAGTTCCTGCGTGTCCTATAGCTCTTGACACTAGGTCAAGCACAACCGTATGCCATGGTTAAGGCATTTTGACGCCTTTGGCCTCACTACCACAATGTTTGTCATCACCCGAGAGCCCGAACGGCCCTTAACTACAGCTCCACGACTCCGAACATCCATAATTGCACACACGACCGTCTTTGCCGCCACGCCGGATCCTGTGCATCCTACGGCTCTCGGCACCGGGTCAAGCACGCCCGTACGCCATGGTTAAGCCATTTTGATGCCTCTCACCTCTCCACCATAGAGTTTTTCATCACCCAAGAGCCTGAAGGGCCCTTAACCATGGCTCCACGGCTATAAGACTGCCATATTTGCACACACAACCATGCTGCCGCACGGTCGGTTCCAACACATCCTATGGCTCTCGGCACGGAGTCAAGCATGCCTGTACGCCGTGGTTAAAGCATTTTGACACCTCTGGCCTCTCTACCATAGCGTTTGCCATCGCTCGAGAGCCTGAACGGCCCTTAACCTCGGCTCCACGGCTCCGAACTACCATATTTGCACACACGACCATGCCGCCGCACGGTCGGTTCCAACGCGTCCTATGGCTCCCGGCCTCAGATCGAGTCAAGCATGCCCGTACACCATGGTTAAGGCATTTTGACACCTCTAGCCTCTCTACCATAGCATTTGCCATCGCTCGAGAGCCTGAACGGCCCTTAACCTCGGCTCCACGGCTCCATAACTGCCATATTTGCACACACGACTTTGCTGCCGCACGGCCGGTTCCTACACGTCCTACGGCTCCTCGCACCAAGTCAAGCACGCCCATGTGCCATGGTTAAGGCATTTTGACACCTCTAGCCTCTCCAGCACAGTGTTTGTTGCTGCCCGAGAACCTGAATGGCCCTTAACCATGGCTCCACAGCTCTAGAACTACCATATTTGCACACACGAATATGATACCGCACAAATGGTTCGTGCGTGTCCGATGCGGCCCTCGACACTAGGTCAAGCACGACCGTATGCCATGGTTAAGGCGTTTTGACGCCTCGGCCTCACCACCACAATGTTTGTCATCACCCAAGAGCCCGAACGGCCCTTAACTACAGCTCCATGACTCCGAACATCCATAATTGCACACACGACCGTGCTTTGCACGGTCGGATCCCCGTGCATCCTACGGCTCTCGGCACCGGGTCAAGCACGCCTGTACGCCATGGTTAAGCCATTTTGATGCCTCTCACCTGTCCACCATAGAGTTTTCCATCACCTGAGAGCCTGAAGGGCCCTTAACCATGGCTCCATGGCTCCAAAACTGCCATATTTGCACACACGACCATGCTGCCGCACGGTCGGTTCCAACGCGTTCTATGGCTCCCGGCTCAGAGTCAAGCATGCCTGTACACCATGGTTAAGGCATTTTGACACCTCCCGCCTCTCTACCATAGCATTTGCCATCACTCGAGAGCCCGAACGGCCCTTAACCTCGGCTCCGAACGCCATATTTGCACACACGACCATGCCGCGCACGGTCGGTACCAACGCGTCCTATGGCTCCCGGCACGGAGTCAAGCATGGCCGTACGCCATGGTTAAGGCATTTTGACACCTTTGGCCTCTCTACCATAGCGTTTGCCGTTGCTCGAGAGCCTAAACGGCCCATAACCTCGGCTCCACGGCTCTATAACTACCATATTTGCACACATGACTTTGCTGCCGCACGGCCGGTTCCTACACGTCCTACGGCTCCTCGCACCAAGTCAAGCATGCCCATGTGCCATGGATAAACCATTTTGACACCTCTAGCCTCTCCAAAGGCCATAGATGTTTGTTGCCGCCCAAGAACCCGAATGGCCCTTAACCATGGCTCCACGGCTCTAGAACCGCCATATTTGCACACACGAATATGCTACCGCACAAACCATGCCCGGTTCGTGCGTGTCCTACAGCTCTCGACACTAGGTCAAGCACAACCGTATGCCATGGTTAAGGCATTTTGATGCCTCTGGCCTCACCACCACAATGTTTGTCATCACCCGAGAGCCTGAATGGCCCTTAACTATAGCTCCACGACTCCAGAACATCCATAATTGCACACACGACTGTGCTGCCGCACGGCCGGATCCTGTGCATCCTACGGCTCTCGGCACCGGGTCAAGCACGCCTGTACGCCATGGTTAAGCCATTTTGATGGTTCTCACCTATCCACCATAGAGTTTTCCATCACCTGAGAGCCTGAAGGGCCCTTAACCATGGCTCCACGGCTCCAAAACTGCCATATTTGCACACACGACCATGCTGCCGCACGGTCGGTTCCAACGCGTTCTTTGGCTCCCGGCTCTGAGTCAAGCATGCCTGTACGCCATGGTTAAGGCATTTTGACACCTCTAGCCTCTCTACTATAGCGTTTGCCATCACTCGAGAGCCTGAACGGCACTTAACCTCGGCTCCACGGCTCCAGAACTGCCATATTTGCACACACGACTTTGCTGCCGCACGGCCGGTTCCTGCGCATCCTACGGCTCCTCACACCAAGTCAAGCACGCCCATGCGCTATGGTTAAGGCATTTTGACACCTCTGGCCTCTCCACCACAGTGTTTATTGCCGCCCGAGAACCTGAATGGCCCTTAACCATGGCTCCACAGCTCTAGAACTGCCATATTTGCACACACGACTATGCTACCGCACAGCCAGTTCCTGCGTGTCCTATAGCTCTCGACACTAGGTCAAGCACGACCGTATGCCATGGTTAAGGCATTTTGATGCCTTTGGCCTCACTACCACAATGTTTGTCATCACCCGAGAGCCCGAACGGCCCTTAACTACAGCTCCACGACTCCAGAACATCCATAATTGCACACACGACTGTGCTGCCACACAGCCGGATCCTGTGCATCCTACGGCTCTCGGCACCGGGTCAAGCACGCCCTACGCCATGGTTAAGCCATTTTGATGCCTCTCACCTCTCCACCATAGAGTTTTTCATCACCCGAGAGCCCGAAGGGCCCTTAACCACGGCTCCACGGCTATAAACCGCATATTTGCACACACAACCATGCCGCCACGGCCGATTCCAACACATCCTATGGCTCTCGCACCGAGTCAAGCATGCCTGTACGTAGTGGTTAAGGCATTTTGACACCTCCGGCCTCTCTACTATAGCATTTGCCATCGCTCGAGAGCCCGAATGGCCCTTAACCTCGCCCACGGCTCCGAACCGCCATATTTGCACACACGACCATGCTGCCGCACGGTCGGTTCCAACGCGTCCTATGGCTCCCAGCACTGAGTCAAGCATGCCCGTACACCATGGTTAAGGCATTTTGACACCTCTAGCCTCTCTACCATAGCATTTGCCGTCGCTCGAGAGCCTGAACGGCCCTTAACCTCGGCTCCACGGCTCCATAACTGCCATATTTGCACACACGACTTTGCTGCCGCATGGCCGGTTCCTACACGTCCTACGGCTCCTCGCACCAAGTCATGCACGCCCATGTGCCATGGTTAAGGCATTTTGACACCTCTAGCCTCTCCAGCACAGTGTTTGTTTCTGCCCGAGAACCTGAATGGCCCTTAACCATGGCTCCACAGCTCTAGAACTACCATATTTGCACACACGAATATGCTACCGCACTGGCCGGTTCGTGCGTGTCCTATAGCCCCTCGACACTAGGTCAAGCACGACCGTATGCCATGGTTAAGGCATTTTCACACCTCTGCCTCACCACCACAATGTTTGTCATCACCCGAGAGCCCGAACGGCCCATAACTACAGCTCCACGACTCCAGAACATTCATAATTACACACATGACTGTGCTGCCGCACGATCGGATCCTGTGCATCCTACGGCTCTCGGCACCGGGTCAAGCACGCCTGTACGCCATGGTTAAGCCATTTTGATGCCTCTCACCTGTCCACCATAGAGTTTTCCATCACCTGAGAGCCTGAAGGGCCCTTAACCATGGCTCCACGGCTCCAAAACTGCCATATTTGCACACACGACCATGCCGCCGCACGGCCGGTTCCAACGCGTTCTATGGCTCCCGCTCGAGTCAAGCATGCCCGTACGCCATGGTTAAGGCATTTTGACACCTCTCGGCCTCTCTACCATAGCATTTGCCATCGCTTGAGAGCCCGAACGGCCCTTAACCTCGGCTCCACGGCTCCCGAACCGCCATATTTGCACACACGACCATGCCGCCGCACGGTGGGGTTCCAACGCGTCCTATGGCTCCCGGCACTGAGTCAAGCATGCCCGTACGCCATGGTTAAGGCATTTTGACACCTTTGGCCTCTCTACCATAGCGTTTGCCGTTGCTCGAGAGCCTAAACGGCCCATAACCTCGGCTCCACGGCTCTATAACTACCATATTTGCACACATGACTTTGCTGCCGCACGGCCGGTTCCTACACGTCCTACGGCTCCTCGCACCAAGTCAAGCACGCCCATGTGCCATGGATAAGCCATTTTGACACCTCTAGCCTCTCCAGCATAGTGTTTGTTGCCGCCCGAGAACCCGAATGGCCCTTAACCATGGCTCCACACTCTAGAACGCCATATTTGCACACACGAATATGCTACCGCACGGCCGGTTCGTGCGTGTCCTACTCTCGACACTAGGTCAAGCACAACCGTACACCATGGTTAAGGCATTTTGATGCCTCTGGCCTCACCACCACAATGTTTGTCATCACCCGAGAGCCTGAATGGCCCTTAACTATTGCTCCACGACTCCAGAACATCCATAATTGCACACACGACTGTGCTGCCGCACGGCCGGATCCTGTGCATCCTACGGCTCTCGGCACCGGGTCAAGCACGCCTGTACGCTATGGTTAAGCCATTTTGTTGACGCAAAATGTGACCACCCTGCGTCTCACACACAGCAAGCCGGAAAGCCTAGCTTCAATCGGGTGCCCGGCCGAATCCGTGTGCGTGCCCGATTTGACTCTGAAAATCGACAAGGGATAAAACGGTAAGATCATAAGCGGAACGTCTTTGGGTGAGACCAGACAGTTCCATCTTTATGGCCCTGAAGCCACTTACGACGACACATAGCTATGGAAGCTATCTCGCCAACAGATGCGCTTCATTCGGCTAAAGTAACATAACTGATGTAAACAACAAACTAGCCGAATACGATAAATGAAGACATGTTTGAACAAGATTAAATCATTAAAGCATATCAAACTACATCTCATGTTTAAAGCATCATCAAGCACTAAAAATTAAGAATAAGTAACTTATAAATATAAATCTACTAAACAACACATGCATAGGCTACTCCAACTAGTCTCGCCGCACGTCTAGCCTTCATAAACCCGTCGAGCATAAACCCAAGCAAGCTAATCCACCGCATGATACCACTCACTATGAATTTACACCACTCCTTGCTACTAGATCAATCCACCGCATGATACAATCTAGCAATAAAGAGCTAAAAGCACATAATTATCTAACAGATCTATAGATACTTGCTACATGTATAAGCATAACCGTATCGGCAAGATTGCCGAATCGGGGTCCATGAAGAAGGAACAAACAAGCAACATGTAAAAGGAGCCTATCGATTAAACCGATCTCTAGTCCACCGGATGACTAGCTCTAGAGTAACCCAAAGACCCGATCCGCCGCACGGTACAGGTCCCGTCAAGGCTTATCTACATATAACGTGAATGAACCCGCAACATGTAACAATCTAGATCGATCTAATTCGACTATGTGAGCTTGATCTACTCGATATTGAATAAGCATGAGAGATACGATCAACAAGCCGAAAGAGTATCAATCTAGATTGGGCAAAAGGGTGTTGCAAATAATTAAACATTAAATAAAGCAAGCAACACGTGATAACTTAATGAATCTATTAGATCATGCCAAATCTAAAAGAGCCGATAACTATCTTTACTCATGTCTTAATCCGCCGCACGATACAAGGCACAAGCAAAAACTTCCCATCATTAAGCTTAAATGCCGCACGATACTAAGCAAAACGGATGAGACTACTTGCATCATAATCTAAATCCGCCGCACGATACTAGACATGATAGCAAGGTTGCCAGACTTACGGAGGTCGACGGATCGATTGGCCCTCTCGAAGAACTCGACGACACGACTAAAAGGACTCGAAGGGTGGCGTAGCCGGTTGTATTGATTTGGTTGTGAACCCTTCTTACAATAGCCGGGGCCTTATATTTATAGCCCGGGACGAGATAAGAGTCGCAAAGGGACTTGCCTAACAAGATAATATATATCTAAAATAAAGAAAAATATAAAATACGTAGACTCTATCTCCCTTCCCGTAGAGCCTTGCCAATGAAGTTTCTTCGTCGGTCCGGCCTCTCGATCATGACGTGTATATACTTGGACTCTCTTGCTTCGTTGTTATCCATATCTTCATGTGAGGAGCACCGGCCACCCGTATAACTATGATCGGCTATGGACAAACCGAACATGCAAATCCGAGCGTTCACGTATGCACGTACGTCTCTTCTAGATTTCGTCTCTTCGGCTTTCCTTGCTTCACGTGACGGCTTCTTGGAAACCAAGGCTCCTCCCAAATATATTAGGCATATATACCAGTTTTATACGAGATGATCTTTTCCTTTTGTCAATTTAAGAAACAAAAACTAGCCGCACGCTTCACCTTATACGGGGACAAGACTATCAAATCTGCATGCATGTTGTGCCTCTTCAAGTTGGTATTTGCCAATTTCTTCCCAAAATAGCCGAGACATTAAATCATGGTCTAACTCGGCTTTAACACGGCGAGTCGCGTCTGTGCCTCAATCCAAAAGCTAATCATGCACAACATGTACGCACATACCATTGATAACGTGAACTCATCCTTCCGTATTGCCAAAGCCGATAAAGCCAAATGTGCTAATTGGCCATCCATGCAAACATCCTCAATGGTCATCTTGTATATTTTCAATATCTGATCTCGATAGCAACCATCGGGCATCTTGCGTCATCAAAATACTTCTTCGCCAATGACATTTCCCGGCTGGCCAAATTTTGGTGTTAACACAGGCCCCCTAGTTCGGAGTATGGATTCATGCTTGAACTATTTTCAATCTGGTGGTCTTCTTCAAAGAGCCGAGAAATCCACTAGCAACAATAGCATGTTCTTACCATATTTCCACAATTTACCCGTAAAACAAAACTTCCAATACATGTGGAAATAGGTTAGTAGCAAATGCATGTGTGTATAAACATCACAGTTTTCTCCATTTGTCATTGATCAAGAGATGCTTGCAATGTCGACTACATCTCAAGAGTATCGGTTTATAACTAAGATTTCTCTTAAACTTGAATAAAATGGCACTGTACTCATCCATCTATCCCTTCAACCATGGGGCTTACAATTCTAACTAAGTTCTCGGGCATTTACAAAACCGAACAGCTATAGAACTGCTTATCTTTCATTCTTTGACAACTTTCATTCCGGAGTTTTATTTTGTTATGCCTCGGTTTTGGCGGACACGTGTCCGTCGTTTTTATTTCCGGGCTTTTATTCAAAGCGGGCATCGGAGTACCCATTGTTTTTATTTGGCGGACACGCGTCCGTCTTTTTTCCCAATTTTAGAAAAAAATGCATCACATAGTATTGCAAAGTCAAAGACCGGATCATAAGGAGATACAAGTCATATACTTAGATCAAGAGGTTGTTAGTGATTTATTTTCTTACACATATCATTCCCTTCAATCATCTTAGAGCTATGAGGCTATTTGGGCCTTTGGCCTCTTTTTTTTTTTGTTTCGTTTTTGTTTATTAGAACTCGATTCCGCGGACACATGTCCGTCATTTTTATTTCGAGCTTTTTTTTTTAGCATAGCCTCATATCCCTAATCAAAAAGAAAATGCACATACAAGATATTTAATGAATCTTGATCTTGGGTGTATGACTATAATCTACACTAGTGGTCACAACAATTTGACAAAGCTCAATATGACAAAGAGTTAAATTTTATTTATTTTTAGTTAGAAATTCTCCGGATTTCAAGTATCTTAGAACAATGTCATAGCAAATTCTATCTCTATTCTTATTCTATAACCACCTTCAAACAAAGTTCAAACTTTATGCACCCACAGGCTTCAAAGACTTCGAGACAAATATTATAACCACTAAACTCAAATCTTAGAGAAATTAAAGTTATAAACTAGACACGGTGAAACATGAAACAGAGCATCTATTTATCATTTCAACAATGGATAAACTAAAACATTTATAGCACATATTCTTAGAGTGGGGCGGATATAATGCCAACAGTTTACCCCTTTAATATTTTCAATTTTAAATATTCCAAACTGGGGAAATAAGGGTAGATTTGCACAAACCACCGTTGAAGATGAAGTAGCTGATGGAACTCATTTGTCTCGCCCTTCTTTATGATGGAACGCTCGATGTCGTGCAATAAATGTGTGCGGCGAGTCTAGGCCCCAGAGCCGAGCCGATGTTGAAGCTTGAGACATCGAGAGTGTTTTTTTTTTCAAGGGTCTTCTCCATAATTAGTTCCTCATATACACATGTATGTCCCCTTATTCCGTGCCGATAAAGATGATGAAGATGCTTGATGATTTATTATCTTGAAATCGGCCGTTGCAATTTGAGTCTTGGATTGGACATAGTTTGACATTAGTGACTCCTTCTCGATGTTTATTCCTTCTCCCCATTGCTGCTTGTATTCTCCTAATGCAAGTTTAGGTAGCATAATCTTCAATTGTCCTCCATGATTTGACTTAGCACATTCCCCCATTGGAACGAGGCAAGCCGAATAAATACAATCGGTCTTGGGGCTCGATTTTGAACAAAGATGTAATCACCTTGACGCCGATGCTATAGCATTCACGTGCGGACCGACTTCTTTTGATTCCTGTCTTGTTGCTATATCTAGGTAGGGAAAGTACTCATGCTTTGGTATATCCACCGGTTGCTTCATGTCAACATTGTAAATCACGAGACCGAACCAGTTGACTAGTAATAACTCGGCCATCCAAGTGTCTTGCATTCATCTTGATGTGTTATAAAGTACTAGTCATTCACCACAACAACCTCATTGGCCGGTCGAGCTTCCGATTGGATCCAACCGGCTCATTACAAGATGTGCTTGCAACCAAAGTTCTTCATGTGTAGGTACCTTGAATACTTATACATCCCGTGCCAACATTCAACCTTAGTATAGGACCTTTCGCGTCATGGGAGGTTAACGTAGTCGCCAGCGGTCTCATAGAAGTAGAATGCTATCCGATTCGCATTGTTTTGCTCGTTATTGCCGAATCGATGCAAAACTCCTCTTCGAAAATCCTTTCTTGATTTCGATCCAGAAATTTCTCCTCGAAGTCATTAATGATTGTCTGGACTTCATCGGCTTTATTTGGCCGATCAGTTGTAGTTATATGCATGTCCGTAACCTTTTGAAATTCCCTTGTACCATACGCACACTAGCATATATATGCATACTTAATGGACATGGCTTCCTTTCGTCATTATACGTTTCCCCAATGAACTCCGATATGCTTGCAAGCCGTACGTACAAAAATGCATTGTGTACTCACCAATTCTATGATGCTCGTCTTCCATTTAGATCAAACTCTCAAGTTATCATGACGAAGCCGACGTTGATAAAGCTTGGCGGTGCACGTATGCGTGTGTGATGTGTTCAGGTCCCCGAGCACGCCATGGCAAGGCGAATAACGGCTCGCTATGGTCCTTCTTGTTCTCATCGGACATCTCTCGCCAAATATGACACCTTGGTCGAAAATATTCCGAGTGGATTGCACACATCATATGGACCCCTCCCGCAAATAGTCGGCTGCTTTGAGATCCTTGTATCTCATAGGAAAAGACGAAGTCATATCAATATGAGCCGACGGCCTACGCGTCTTATCGGCTTTCTTCATTGAGGATCCGAACAATTGTGCGTGCTGCGTGTTTCAGCCCCCGGTCCCGAGGCATAGGCGATATGGAAGCTTAAGACACCGAACGTGTTCACCTCAAGGACTTTCTCGTCGTTGGTTCCTCAATGTTCCCGGTTGACCTACGCATATAGGGTCTTGAAGCCAATTTTATTTTTGAACTCTTGATTTTTTCTCTCGGCGTCACCATTGGTTGTCCATCGTCTCCCGTACGCCAAAGCGATGATCACAAAAGTACGCCTGACCCCGATGGAGAATTCCTTGGGTTCGTCGTCCATCCCGTAGTTTAGCCGATAGTGATCGTACCGGCTTTTCGAGTATCTAGATACCTGGCTTTGGTGGTGACTCCTCCTTCTTATGTAGTCCGGCCAAACAACGTTTCAATACCCCTTTCCTTAAATATTTAAGCGGACTTCTCTTGTCATCATCATCGCACGAACTTCATTTAGATCTGGTTCGCCGAATAATGTCTCCTTAGTTTTGTTTCTCTTGAGCCCATCAACTCGAGCTTCTGTCTTAGCCGATCAAGAATAACAACGTAATCGGCTATCAATCGATACGGGAACGATACCCCGAACAATTGATATTGACTTCTAGGTGGATTAGCTCATTCCATCTTCGAACGCGTGAACAAACCATGCTTTCCTCGGATTTACGAAAGTCCGTCGTGGCTCGAGTTCTTCATATCAAATGGAGACTTGGACTTTCTAATGCATGCCAAAATAATTTTCAACCGATCGCCTTGATCTACTCCAAAGTTATCAACTTCCGATGCAACCTCCGTGATGATCGTCATCTTCAAACTCTTCAAGCCCATTGCCTTTTGTTCCTACTGCGGAATAATCCTTGTATCTTGTCAAGGATTTAGAATGCCTGTGAGCACGCCATCATTCAACTCTCGAGGTGGCTTTTGAAGAATGTCATGACGACGAATGTGTCGTAGGAGATGATGGCGAGCTCGGCAAAGATGCAAGTGCGTGTATTACGAGCTCGAGACCCCCGAGCGTAGGCGATGCGGGAGCTTTGAGACGCCGAGCAAGTTCTTCTCATTGATCTTCGCAATATTGTTTCCTTCATCTTGCCCCGCATCTAGTATATCGTGATAAATGAGCCGACATCTTTTCTCAATCGAATAGTAGATTCTTCTTCGAATAGCCGATCTGCTTTTCTACCATTGATATCGGCTATCTTGATGTACTCATGAGCTCCATCATCTTCTTTGGGATTTTTATCAACGCTTCCTCAATATTCTTGGTTGACCCCGTGACCACTTGCATTTGTGAGCACTTACGCGTCAATTAAGGCAAGTGATGCGATATGCATATACGATCCTCGCTAGCTTCCTTCTTCACACGCATATGAATTCTCGATCCCGGTCGGCTCTCCTTTCCTTATGTATGTGTATACACCATAGGGATCCAAACAAGTGATGTACACGTGACATTCCTAGAACTCCGGATTAGCCGTGGCGCATGAATAATACAATATTTCGGCCATGATGATAATGAATACTTCAACGTTCCCAATTTTTGTAACCGTGGGCGAATATAGTAATCACTTATGAGCATATCATTCTCTAATAGCCCTCTCTTATGATGATGCTTTTCTTCCGAGCTCCCATATTAATCACGTACTCTTGACATATTGTCGCAGTTCTCCCAACATGCATCGGCTTCTAGAGATCCTTTATAGCCGATACTCTTTCCTCCGGCACCGGTGCGATACTTGGCACCTTTTCTTGAATAGCCGATTCCATCAGTTGATTTTCGTAAATATTGATTTACCTTGACCAACCACTAAATATCATGCTTATCTTGGACTTCTAAAAGCTTGCCGTAGTTTGGGTTCATATGCATGCGAATCTTCTTATTTAGCCTGTCGTACTTCACATGCACTTCATCAAAATATATCTCCTTGTAGCTCTGGTCAAGCAATAATAGAGTATCCTTCTTGCCAATATGATCTTTCTTTGTCATCTTGCTCTTGCATTTGAGACTTTCTAAATATGGGTGGTCAAATACTACCAATTGGCCATACCGGTAACCATGTCAAGTCTTTAACCCGAATTTCAGGCTCGAAATTGATTGATTTCATCCTCGCGTCCAAACCAAACCATGCTCGAACAGTCTTGGTAATCTTCCCTTCGCATGTTGTCCTCCGTAAGGAATTATTTTAATTTCTTGTTAGCCGATCTCGCGTACATCTTCCTTATATAAAGTTCCATCGGCCTAATATCTCGACTTTCAATTAGGAATCAAATGCCGCAACTTCTTTTTTATTGACCGATTCAACGTACTATTCTCGAGCATTACCAATCGACTATTTGATCGTTGCCAGCGGTTTCGGATATCAAATAATTTTTGGAACTCAATTAGCCGATTACCTCTCCTTGTTGCTTCATCGGCTATTTGCTCATCACAACTGATGCTCTTTTGGATAGTCGATCCATACCTGCTATTCCCTTGCTCTGGTCGGCCGTTGCTAGCCCCCTTGCTTTCCGAATGGAATCACCGCCTTTCGGGATAGCCGACCGCATGGTCATTTGCCGAAGCACCGAGAATTAGCCGACCGCTCAATCGTTTGCCGAATACTTTGTCATCTCGCCCGAATACCTTGTCATCACGATAGCGAATAAATAAAGATATCGGCCTTCCGATCCGATCACAAAGAAACGTGCTAGTCCTCCACCATCATTGCCCCTTTACTATATATGGCATGCATGTTGCCTCGGCATAATTCGGATCAAATAGAATCGATGTATGCACGTTTCTCCAACTTCCATCTTTCTTGTTTCACGTACAACTCCGAATAGGCAAGCTTTATACACGTGATGAATTCAAAATTCCTTCTCGTGCCGCACGATACTCCTCCACTAGTATCTTCAACGAAGTATACGGCACACATACGGCGAGCAGAATACGAAGCCTAATGACATGGCCGATTGTGTAGATGTCGATGTGCAAGTTCCCGATCTTTGTGTGCACGAGCAAAACTTTGGCAATGGAGTATTCTCGTAACGATGCTTATTGATTATTTTCCAACTACCTTGCATGCTTTAGCCATAATAGTACAACAGCCTCCTTGAGCGGTGGGGTGCAGTAGCAAATGCTTTAAACTTTGTGCAGACCACTCACCCGAATCCTCCATCGGCTATTTTTGCATATGAAGCCGATTCATAATGGCTCTCGATGACGACCGTGTCGACATAACAAGAAAGAACTCGATCTCCTTGCTTTGCTTGATCTTGTTCATAAGATGTAGATAGATTGGCAATTGATCTACCATGATTTGGAAGTTAATGATAATGAAATATTTGGAGGAGATCTGACTTCCGATCAAAATGTGTGGTCCCACCGGGCGTGCCAAAAAGTGTGTTGACGCAAAATGTGACCACCCTGCGTCTCACACACGGCAAGCCGGAAAGCCTAGCTTCAATCGGGTGCCCGGCGTTCGAATCCGTGGCGTGCCGATCGATTTGACCCGAAAATCGACAAGGGATAAAACGGTAAGATCATAACCGGAACGGCTTTGGGTGAGACCAGACAGTTCCATCTTTACGGCCCTCGGGCCACTTACGACGACACATAGCTATGGAAGCTATCGCAACAGATGCGCCATTCGGCTAAAGTAACATAACTGATGTAAACAACAAACTAGCCGAATACGAGTAAATGAAGACATGTTTGAACAAGATTAAATCATTAAAGCATATCAAACTACATCTCATGTTTAAAGCATCATCAAGCACTAAAAATTAAGAATAAGTAACTTATAAATATAAATCTACTAAACAACACATGCATAGGCTACTCCAACTAGTCTCCGCCGCACGTCTAGCCTTCATAAACCCGTCGAGCATAAACCCAAGCAAGCTAATCCACCGCATGATACCACTCACTATGAATTTACACCACTCCTTGCTACTAGATCAATCCACCGCATGATACAATCTAGCAATAAAGAGCTAAAAGCACATAATTATCTAACAGATCTATAGATACTTGCTACATGTATAAGCATAACCGTATCGTGCAAGATTGCCGAATCGGGGTCCATGAAGAAGGAACAAACAAGCAACATGTAAAAGGAGCCTATCAGATTAAACCGATCTCTAGTCCACCGGATGACTAGCTCTAGAGTAACCCAAAGACTCAAGATCCGCCGCACGGTACCCGGTCCTGTCAAGGCTTATCTACATATAACGTGAATGAACCCAAGAACATGTAACAATCTAGATCGATCTAATTCGACTATGTGAGCTTGATCTACTCGATATTGAATAAGCATGAGAGATACGATCAACAAGCCGAAAGAGTATCAATCTAGATTGGGCAAAAGGGTGTTGCAAATAATTAAACATTAAATAAAGCAAGCAACACGTGATAACTTAATGAATCTATTAGATCATGCCAAATCTAAAAGAGCCGATAACTATCTTTACTCATGTCTTAATCATGCACGATACAAGGCACAAGCAAAAACTTCCCATCATTAAGCTTAAATCACCGCACGATACTAAGCAAAACGGATGAGACTACTTGCATCATAATCTAAATCCGCCGCACGATACTAGACATGATAGCAAGGTTGCCGGGACTTACGGAGGTCGACGGATCGGTGGGCCCTCTCGAAGAACTCGACGACACGACTAAAAGGACTCGAAGGGTGGCGCGTAGCCGGTTGTATTGATTTGGTTGTGAACCCTTCTTACAATAGCCGGGCCTTATATTTATAGCCCGGGACGTATAAGAGTCGCAAAGGACTTGCCTAACAAGATAATATATATCTAAAATAAAGAAAAATATAAAATACGTAGACTCTATCTCCCTTCCCGTAGAGCCTTGCCAATGAAGTTTCTTCGTCGGTCCCGCCTCTCGATCATGACGTGTATATACTTGGACTCTCTTGCTTCGTTGTTATCCATATCTTCATGTGAGGAGCACCGGCCACCAGTATAACTATGATCGGCTATGGACAAACCGAACATGCAAATCCAAATCACGTATGCACGTACGTCTCTTCTAGATTTCGTCTCTTCCGGCTTTCCTTGCTTCACGTGACGGCCTTCTTGGAAACCAAGGCTCCTCCCAAATATATTAGGCATATATACCAAATTGTATACGATGATCTTTTCCTTTTGTCAATTTAAGAAACAAAAACTAGCCGCACGCTTCCTGCCTTCCGGGACAAGACTATCAAATCGCATGCATGTTGTGCCTGGCTTTCAAGTTGGTATTTGCCAATTTCTTCCCAAAATAGCCGAGACATTAAATCATGGTCTAACTCGGCTTTAACACGCTGAGTCGTGTGCCTCAATCCAAAAGCTAATCATGCACAACATGTACGCACATACCATTGATAACGTGAACTCATCCTTCCGTATTGCCAAAGCTGATAAAGCCAAATGTGCTAATTGGCCATCCATGCAAACATCCTCAATGGTCATCTTGTATATTTTCAATATCCGATCTCGATAGCAACCATCAGCATCTTGCGTCATCAAAATACTTCTTCGCCAATGACATTTCCCGGCTGGCCAAATTTTGGTGTTAACACATTTTGATGGTTCTCACCTATCCACCATAGAGTTTTCCATCACCTGAGAGCCTGAATGGCCCTTAACCTCAGCTCCACGGCTCCAGAACTGCCATATTTGCACACACGACCATGCCGCGCACGGCCGGTTCCAACGCGTTCTTTGGCTCCCGCTCTCCGAGTCAAGCATGCCTCGTACGCCATGGTTAAGGCATTTTGACACCTCTAGCCTCTCTACCATAGCATTTTCCATCGCTCGAGAGCCCGAACGGCCCTTAACCTCGGCCCACGGCTCCATAACCGCCATATTTGCACACACGA